>JAVJAP010000043.1:160000-221261 GCA_034770075.1 Aralia elata | reverse complement strand
GACTTCAAATGGAAGTTGGGGACAATTATTCTTTAACCATTGGGGGAATTACTCTTTGACAACAACAGTTATTCAAGCAAGTAATAAGGGCTTGACTTCCCTTCGAGGCGTTGTATGGACAACAATAGGGGGTTGTCGATCTCACAGCCATGTTGGGATTGAAAGTAGGCGAGGCAAAATTGTTGGGACCCGAGTTGATACATATGACTACAGAAAAGATCCAAATGATTCAACAACGTATACAAACAGCTAAAGATCGACAAAAGAGTTATGTTGATCTTCATCGAAAAGACGAGGAATTCAATGTCGGAGATCATGTATTTTTATGTGTTTCTCCGTGGAAAGGAGTTACGAGATTCAGAAAAAGAGGAAAGCTTAACCCTCAATTTATCGGTCCATTTGAAATCCTCGACCGAGTAGGAAACTGTGGGCCTATAGGACTCGCCTTACCACCAAGCATGTTCTCGGTGTTCATAATGTTTTTCACCCTATCCCATACCTACGTAAATATGTGAAAGATCCAAACCTACATTATTGGAATTAGAACCAGACGAGGATAGCAGAGGGATTTAACGTACGAAGAGATAACCTGTCAAGGTTTTCTAGATAATAAAGGAACAAATTCTTACGCTCAAAGGTTATACCTCAAGTCAAAGTTTTATGAAAAAACCACGAGGTTGAGGAAATGACTTAGGAGTTAGAATCTGAAATGAGAGAAAGGTATCCTCGCCTTTTTGAAATGCTAGGTACGTACGTCAATTTCGAGGACGAAATTTCATAAGGAGGGGAGATTGTAAGACCCCGACTTTATGAATAAAAGTTGATTATTTTCTTTATGATTATTTTTCTAAATAGTGAAGTGCTTAATTGTTATAAATGATAATTAAGGGTGTTATTTGCAAGTTATCTGATAAACAGTATGTCGGAGAATATTCTTTTTGTCGGGAAATATTCTTTCTGTCGGGGAATATTATATTCGGTACCGTACGACGGCGTAGAAATAACAAAATATTAGTGGACCCCATAATGACTAATTGTCACGGTGGTAGGCCCCATGATGACTAATTGTTGGATACTGATAATGATAGTATTTTGTCAACAGTATTATCACCTGTAACTGTTGAAATACCCGATAATAAAAAAGACCAGTAAAACACGTTATTCCACAGCCGTACGTGCTATGCCACAGTAGTACGTGATATTCCATAGTAGCACACGGTGTTGTACAATATTTTATATTATTGATTCAATAATTGATAAAGTAGCAATTGCGCAATAATTTGATTCAATAATTGTTACAGTAGCATCTGTATAGTACTTTTTATTATTTATCACGACACTGTTACTCATATTATTTGATATGATATTTTAGCATTATTGACAATGCCCCCCCCCGCCCCCCCCCCCCCCCCCCCCCCCCCCCCCCCCCACCCCCCCCACCCACCGCCCCCACCCCCCCCCCCATATTAATCTCTAGAAGTTCTGTCAAGAGAAAGTGGTTATTTAATTACGCGTGCGTTTACACGAAAGGCCCCATCTTATCCTGAGCATAATCTGGTTGTTCAATATTGCCAGTCTATAGTATTTGATAGTGTATATATTATTGATCGGAATTAAAAGTGGAGGCTAAAAGTAGGGTGGTACCTATATTGAAATTATGAAAAATTCCACATGTAAATAGAACTATTGATTTCACATGAATGAGAAAATATTGGTTCACATGATGGGAAACTATTGGTTTACATGTGGGGATGTTTATGCAAGGTTGATAATACTTAAGGGAGTATATTAAAAAATAGAGGCAAAGATATAGGTACTAATAGTGTAATAAGTCGAGCCCTTAATGTGCAATTATTGAAACTTGGGTTTTCTTATAAATTAGGAAAGGATTAGCTTAAGAAAAAACTTCACACCTTCCTTGGCTTATACTTCCTCTCTCTCTCTCTAAATTTCTTAAGTGCTCTAAAGTGTGCTAGGCTATTGCGAGTATTTGTGAGGAATAACTGAGTATTGTCCAATGATAGTAAATTTCATATGAAAAAGCCCAATATCCGAATCCCTTATTAACGAAGGTAGAAAAATATCATTTCTTTCATTACATACTTTGTGTAATAATAATTTGCTTTCATGGTTCGTAAGTGATTATTATACTCATAAGGTTGTTATTCATTCCGTATTTAATTTGTGGGGATAACCTGTCCGATACGGATTTGACGCCATGCCCTGGTTGAATATCCTTTTGTATTTCATTCCTTATTATTACTCTGTGGGAATAACCTGTATGTACGGTAGTGTCAGTTAACCTGGTTGAATATCCTTTTATATTTCATATCCTTTATTACTCTATGGGAATACCTACCCTGTATGATAACGGAGTGCGTACCTGGTGGAAATAACCCTTTGTATTCATATCTTTTATTAATCTGTGGGTTATAACCTGTTCGTAGCGGAATTTGACGCATGGGCCTGGTGAATAAATCCCTTTCTTGTATTTCATTACTTAATTTAATCTTTTGTGAGAAATAATCTGTTTACGCGGATTGATTCGCATGGACGGAGTGAAAATTCATTTTGCAGTTTCATATATTCTTTTATACTCGTATAAACAATATCATTTCTTTTTGTACTCTTTAAGATGATATCGTTTTTCTTTCATTAGTTTCTCTATTTATGATAAGAAAAATCTTTGTTTTGTTTCCCCCAATAAAACCCTTATTTTTAAATGGTGAAAATCTCTGAAATTAGTAGATAGTATTATTCCCTAATAGTTTTGTGCTTCATCTAATATCTTTTCACCTGAATCTTTCTATTTCGTTTTATACGTTATATTTGAATCGTGAACTTTATTCTTGAATATCATTCTTGAATTTGACTCCACAATTTGGTCATCATGTTGGCAATTTGGTCAATCTTCGGCATTGGATAAATTAAATATTTATTCTTATCCTTAATCTCACTGTATTTATCTTATATCATTGTCATCATCCTTATTTTTAAATTTTGGTGATAGTTCTCTTTGGCCCGTAGTGCAAAGATGAACAACGTGACATGATTTTGACCAAACTGTGTATTGGTATAATCATGACTTTTGGTTTTACAAACAAAGGTATATAGTAAAGGTTCTCTTTGGCTCGTAGTGCAAAGATGAACTGGCATTTGACATGATCATGACTGGTGATGTTACAAATAAATATCTTTGGCACATAGTGTAAAGAGAGGTTGTTGATTATAAACTGTTAATTGGTGTTATAGGGGTAAAATATTGGTGGTAAACCTTTAATTTGTAGAAGATGGTAGACACTATAATCTACTTGACTCTTCTAATGGATTGTTCGTTCCGCTGCAGTTGTTGTTATTAAATAATTAAAATATCTTTAAATTTCTGATTTATTATTGTTGAAGGCTAAATATAATTTTTATTCTTCATTATCTTAGTCATGATATTTCTTACTGGGCTATTTGTGCTCACCCTTTTCTTTTTTGTTCCATTGTTCTCCTCAAGAAAAGAGAGTGTAGCGGGAACTAGCCGAAAAATGGAGTGATGGTCTGAGACAATAGATGTATCTCAATACATTATTATTAGTATGACAATAAGTGTATTGAGAATTTAAGATGTATTTGTATTGTGTTGTCATATTTTGCACAACACTTATTAGTTGTAAATTAAAAAATTTGTATTTGTATTTTATAAAATGTTATTGGCGACTCAAAATGGGTTGTGTGGACCTATTTTGGGGGCGTCACAAATATAGTCACTTCTAATTTGGGGAAGAAAGAGAGATAAAATGTTAAAAGACTTGTTTGCCCCTTAAATTTCCACGTAAATTTTTTCCATGTGTTCAAGCCACGTCATCAATTTATGACGTGGCAGGTTCAATTAAATTGAAGTGAAAAAAATTGATAGTTTAATAACTTGATTGAAAAAATTGAAAGGTCAATCACCTCAGTAAAAAAATGTCAATAGTTTAGGGTAGTAATTTATATTTAAGCCTAGTAAAAAATATGTTAGATTATTGTTTTAAGGTTTTAAACTTTTTTCATTAAATGTATATTTTGGGTATTGATATTTTTACAAGGAAATTTTTGTTTCAAAGTATAAGATCAATATTAACTTTTTAAAAATTAATTTTAAAGATTTTCAAACTCAAAATTAACTTGAATTCTTATAGTTTATGTCTTTACATTTATGAGTATTATAAATTGTTATTTTTCAGAGGCCCAATAGAGATCTAGAAGGGGGGTTGAATAGATCTCTAAATCTTTTTTGATTTATTGAGAAGTATTATTAATTAACTTATTTAATCAAGATTGAGTTTGCACAACAGAATATTGATTTGACAAACTCCCCTTAAAGATATCTTAAGATCTCAGTTCTAAAGCTTAGTTCATATTAAAGTCAACCATTTAAAATGTAAAAGACATAAAGTAAATGACACATGAGAGTTTAAAGTGGTTCGGAGACGGAACAACTCCTACTCCACTCTTCTACTTCAACAAGTAGAAAATCCACTAAAAATTCGGTCATCTCGACCAGGACACTCTTGCCCTCATCAAGCCCAGCAGACTTAGCTATTTTAGTCTCCATGACAAGGACACAAATACCTCTACATGCCCAGCAGACTTGGTAATTTAGTCACAAATATAAGGACTCTCTAGCCGTAATTCGGTCACTTAAGACTAGGATACACTAACCCTAATTTGGTCACTTACGACCAGGATCCTCCAACACTTATTCTTGTTATTGATGTTTGTTGGAGGTGCTGCTGAGATGACATTTAGGCTTCTTTGTCTCTATGTACTCTACGATCTTGTCATCTTGGTAGAGTAGTATGATTCGTAGAGTTGAACTCTATGATTTGTTTAACTGTCTGTTGTACGAATGTCTGCATTAAGAACTTTGGACAGACTTAGCACCTTTATTTTGTTAGAGATAGCTTTACCAGCTTACTGTCTCTTTGAAGTTTTGCGAAATGAGCTGCAGTTCCTTGATCTCTAAGTAACTCTGCGAACTGGCTTATCCTTTACAATCAGGCAGAGTACCTTTACAAGTTGACTCTTACTTGCTCATACTTCAGCTTATCTTCATGATACATAACTTTTTCTTTTATCTTGATGGTTATACTATCCTCTAGGTTACTTTTCAATGTTGGCTTACATTAGGAAGTGGCAGAGTATTCTATGAACCATTTTTCATCCAATAATCCTTTACTTTACTGAGCAGTCCTTGAGTAATTTCAACGATTAATTGAACTACTCTACACTCAGTCTTTCTACAGTGATCTTTGACTTACTTAGATATTCTTTTATCACCTTATGACCTGATTTGTACTTTGAGAAATGAGGTGATCTTTATGTCAGGATCATAGACTCTGAGATGTACTTTTACAAAGAAAGACTTTGCTAACTTCTATCTGCTCAACCGTCATAGTTCTTTTATGATTCAGCTTGTAGCTTTATGATCTTATTGTACTATCTCATATTTGCTTTACGATTCTATTCACTTTACTAGCTGATATTTGCTTCATAACCTGAGGTAAACTTTACGATAGGTGCAATAGCTTTGCGACCCTTCTGATGCTTTATGATCATATGTTAACTCTGTGATCCATTTCGACTCTATGATCTGGCAGAGTAACTTTACGAGCATAAGATTCCTAATACCTATCATTAAATTTATTCAACAAGATCAACCTAATATTCTTGATCTTTCTAGTCTAAGTTCTTGTACACATAATTCTTTGAAGGACTTTACAAAATTTGCTATACAAGTATACATTGGTTATTCAATCTTTGAATGTCTAGATCACTCTGCTCACATTATGAACATGCAGAGTAACTCTATGATAGGATCAACCTAACATTTTTGATCTTTATACTCTAAGTCCTTGTATATATATTTCTTTTATAAGGACTTTACAACATTCAGAATCAAATGAGCTTTAATCTTATATTCATCATTGCATCAGTTAGTTATCATTAAGCTGACTTTATTCTAAGAGTATAAATATATTGTATTAGTCAAGTTTTAGATTACTTCTACCTTTTATCACACAATTGAGAACCCTAGTTTTGGAGATTAAAGATTGAAGGCATGTCAGGCTAAATTTTTTATTTTGGTTCTAAAGGATGTTGAACCTTATTTACAATTAATGGTTTAATTGAGTTATACATTATTTATTTCTCCTTATATGAGATTTATTCTTGATAATTTATTTTAATTAATTGAATGATATTTGTTTTGATTGATTTAATAATGGCCAATTAAGTTGATCAAGCTTTTGTCATATGCTAGATTAAGATATATTATTAAGCAAATAATATTATATCTGATCATAAGTAGCAGTTAGTGATATCTAATTGTGGACAAACTTTTGAGTATTGCTATGATTATTAAAAGACAAGTTAAATAATCATTGATTATGTGATTGTTGCTTGAAGTAACCTAATTCCTTGATTCTTAATGCTACTTTATATTAAGTCTAGACTGATAGTTCTAGGTTGTATGATAGTTAGGGTCTAACGGGGCAATTATTACATTAGATTTAAAATCTAAGGGGAATTTCAGATAATTAGTGATTGCGGTTATCTAGGGTTATTGGTTTCATTGAAGGAAGGGATAATGCTATACTTAGTTATCCTATTACTGTGAAAAAGGTGATATTGAACTGAAGAACTTAAGCTTTTAATACATTGGTTATTCATATCATTTTTAAAATTCTGGTTTTGTCAATTAGTTAATCAAATTCAAACCTCCTACCTTTTACTTAATGTTTAGGAGACATTAGAATAGATTAAGACAATATCACTCTCTATGGATTCGACCCTTGCTTATCGCTTTACTAAATTTTGTGTTTGTAGAGTAATAGTAAGGTTTTAATTTTTAGAGTGTTAACAACAACTACCAAAATTTTGGCGTCGTTACCGAGGAGTGTTATTTGTTTTTATTTATTCTATATTTTCTTTTATTTTTCAGTTTATGACTCAATCCTCTCACTCTCTTGAATTAAAATTTGATCTAAAGATAGAGAAAACTACACGCAGGCTAAGGAAACAGGCTCGTCAAGTCCGAAATACCACTATAGATCCAGACGACGCTTTTGTACCATCATATGGCCTCAATATAGCACTTAAATTACTGTTAAACAATTCATCTAGTGATTCAGAGAAAGTGATGGCTGCTCACAACAATAATAATATGACTTTGAAGGAGTTGGCTACTCCTAATCTAAACCACCAACCCTTATGTATCGAATATCCTACTTTAGATGCTGCTTTTGAATTAAAATAAGGACTAATTCATCTTTTGCCTACTTTTCGTGGTCTTACAAGTGAAAATCCATACAAACATCTAAAGGAGTTCCATGTGGTGTGTTCTACCATGAAGCCACAAGAAATAATATAAGAGCAAATCAAGCTAAGGACTTTTCCCTTTTCATTGGCGGATTTAGCGAAGGACTAGTTATACTATCTTCCTTCGGGATCAATTCAGTCATAGAACAACATGAAAAGGCTATTTTTGAAGAAGTACTTTCCTGCTTCAAAAGTGGATGACATAAGAAAGGAGATATGTGGAATCAGGCAATTCAATGGAGAGATTCTCTACAAGTATTGGGAGAAATTCAAGAAGTTGTGCTCTAGCTATCCACCACATCAAATATATGACCAGCACCTGATCTAATACTTTACGAGGGACTGTTGCCAATGGATAGGAGCATGATTGATGCAGCTAGCGAAGGAGCATTGGTACGGTAGACAAAACTCCAGAGGCTGCAAGGAACTTAATTGCAAACATAGCAGCTAACTCACAACAGTATGGAACAAGGAATGATCATGCACCAAAAAGGATAAATGAGGTAAACACAAGTAATATTGAGTAACACATTTTTAATTTAACTGGTATAGTTAGACATATGGCTCTAGGAAATACGTCAGTTGCAAAAGCTTATGGGATTTGTCTACAGTCAGGTCATAACATAGATGCATGCCCAACATTGCAAGAGGATGAGACTGTGCAACAAGCTAATGTAGTGGAAAATTATCAAGCACAACTGTAGAGGAAGTATGATCCCTACTCAAATACGTACAATCCAGGTTGGGGGGATCATCCCAATTTTAGTTATGGAGGAAATTGGCCACTAGCGCAAGATGTTTTCTTACTTAGGCAACAAGGTTATCAACTAGCTCAGCCTCGGTATTAACCTAGATAAACAACTCATGCAAACCCTAGAACATTTATGGAGGATATATTTAAAGCATTCATGAGTCAGAAATAATAACTCATGAATTAAACACAAAAATTCCAAAAAGAGACAAAAACCTCTGTTTAAGATATGAGAAATCAAGGTCAACTTGCTACCACAGTAGGAAGATTAGAATCACAAGGCTCAGGAAAGTTACTTTCGCAGAAAGTTGTCAATCCGAGAGAGAATGCATGTGCCATAAGTTTGAGAAGTAGAAAGCAGTTGGATACCCTAAAAGCTACTGTTACACTTGAGGAGGATAAAGTTAAGGAGGAAGCAGAAATATCAAAGGTAATACCTAACCCTCCTATTCAGCTTAAGACTAATCTTTTAGCCTTTCCCCCCAGGAATCCCAAAACTTCAAATAAGGATGAGCAAGAGAGGAGATTCTAGAAACTTTCAGGAAGATAGAGGTGAATATTCCTTTACTTAATGCAATCAAGTAAGTGCCAAGGTATGCAAGATTTTTAAAAGAATTGTGCACTAACAAAAGAGAATTGAAAGATGATGAGAGAGTCACTGTTGGTGAAAATGTATCAGCAGTTCTTCAAAACAAAAATGCTCCCTAAATATAAAGATCTAGGCATGTTCACAATTCCATATAGAATAGGTAATAGTAGATTTGAAAAAGCTATACTAGATTTAGGAGTGTCAATTAATGTTATGCCATTATCTGTTTATACTTATTTAAATTTAGGCCTTTTAAAACAAACCGGTGTTATTATTCAATTAGCTGATCATACTAACACTTACCCCCAATGGGTGATTGAAGATGTCTTAGTGCAGGTGAATGAACTAATCTTTCCTGCAGATTTTTACATTGTGGACATGGATGATGATACATCTCCAAATCCTTCACATATTTTGTTGGGGAGGCCATTCTTAAAAACAACAAAGACAATGATTGATGTGCACAATGGGACCTTGACCATGGAGTTTGATGGCGAAAAGATTTAATTTAATATATATAAGGCCATGAGGTACCCTAGTGATATTAATCTTGTTTTTGCCACTAATGTCATTGACGCTTTAGTGCAGGGATCTTTTGAACAAATACATAAGGAAAGCTTGGAGGTTTCCATCACTAATAGTTTAGGTTTGGATAAAGAAGAAGAGATGGAGAATAATCAGGAATTGAAGGAGGTTTTAGATGTATTGCATTCTTTGCCTAACATTTAATATAAGTATACAATCAATTTTATTCAATTACCTAGTTCTCATAAAAAATTGTTACCATCTATTGTGCAGGCTTCAACCTTAGAATTGAAACCATTACCTACATATTTAAAGTATGCATATCTAGGGAAGGATGACACACTACCAGTGATTATTGCCAATAATCTAGCTAAAGTACAAGAGGACAAATTGTTAAGAGTCCTAAGGGACCACATAACAGTTTTTGGTTCGAAAATTACAGACATCAAAGGTATAAGCCTTGTTATGCATATGCATAAAATCCTTTTGGAAGATGTAGCCAAGCCCTCTAGAGAAGCACAAAGAAGATTGAATCCACCCATGATGGAGGTAGTGAAGAAAGAGGTTATAAAATTACTTGGTGTATATATTATCTACCCAATTTCAGACAGTCAGTGGGTGAGTCCAGTACAAGTAGTTCTAAAGAAGTCTGGTATAACTGTGATTCAGAATGACAATAATGAGTTGGTGCCCACACGTATGCAAACAAGATGGAAAGTGTGTATTGATTATATGAACTTGAATGTTGTAACTAAAAAAGATCACTTTTCTCTTCCTTTTATTGATCAAATATTAGTAAGATTAGCTGGACATACTTATTACTACTTTTTAGATGATTTTTCATGTTATAACCAAATTGTGATTACACCTGAAGACTAGGAAAAGACCACATTCACTTGTCCATTTGGTACATTTGCATATCGTAGAATGTCCTTCGGACTTTGCAATATACCAGGTATCTTCTAGAGATGTATGGTAAACATTTTTTCTGATCTTTTAAAAAATTGCATAGAGGTCTTGATGGATGATTTCATAGTTCATAGTGATTCTTTGGGTAATTGCTTAGATAATTTAACTAGGGTGCTTGATAGATGCTTAGAGACTAATCTTATTCTTAACTGGGAAAAATGTCACTTTATGGTATAGCAAAATATAGTACTTGGTCATGTTGTTTTAGCCAGAGGACTAGAAATGGATAAAGCTAAGATAGAAATTGTTACTGTTTTACCTTACCCCGCATGTGTGCGGGAGATTCATTCTTTTCTTGGCCATATAAGTTTCTATAGAAGATTTATTAAGGACTTCTTAAAGATAGCTCTACCATTGTGTAAGTTACTGCAAAAGGATGTGAAATTCTAGTTTGATGATGAGTGCAATGAGACATTTGACAAATTAAAAAAACTACTGACCTTAACACCAATGATATAACCACCAAATTGAAAGTTGTCATTTGAAATTATGTGTGATGCTAGCAATTATGCAGTAGGGTTTGTCTTAGGCCAAAGAGTTGACAAAGCTGTCCATGCCATTTACTATGCTTCTAGGACTCTAAATATTGCTCAGATTAATTACTCTACATTTAAAAATTAACTTTTATTTGTTGTCTTTGCTTTAGACAAATTTGGATCTTATCTGCTTGGTATTAAAGTTATAGTTTATTCTAACATGCTGCTCTCAAGTATTTGTTGACAAAGAAGGAATCCAAACCAAGAATCATTAGATGGATTCTGTAGCTACAAGAATTTGACTTGGAGATCAAGGATAAGAAGGGAGTGGACAACTTGGTGGCGGATCACTTGAGCAAGCTGATTAAGGATGAAGAGGCACTACTATTGCATGATTCTTTTCTAGACGAGCATTTATTTTTCATTGATCAGACTGTACTTTGGTATGCTAATATTGTGAATTACTTAGTGAGTGAATATGTTCCTAGTGAATTCTCTAAATCCCAAAAAGAAAAGCTTAAGAGTGAGGCCAAACATTATGTATGTGATGACCAGTATTTGTGGAAATTTTGTGTTGACCAGATAGTCAGAAGGTGTGTGCCTAATAGTTTTTGTCTATTCTAACATTTTGTCACTCTTATGCTTGTGGAGGTCACTTTGGACCCAAAAGAATAACTCATAAGGTTTTAGAATGTGGTTTTTTTTTACCAACTATTTTTAAAAACTCTTATCTATTTTGTAAATCATGTGAAAATTGTCAAAGGTCAGGAAATATATCAAGTAAGAATCAAATGCCACAAATTCCGATCTTAATTGTTAATTTTTTTTTATATTTGGGGTATTAATTTTATGGGACCATTTCCTGCTTCTTATGGTAATGTTTTACATTCTTTTGGTTTTGACTATATCTCTAATGGGTGGAAGCTAAAGCCACCAGAACTGATGTTTCTAAAGTTGTTGCAGATTTTATCAAGTCTAATATATTTGTCAGGTTTAGAACTCCAAGGGCCATCATTAGTGATAGAGGAACTCACTTTTGCAACAAGATGTTAGCTACATTATTCAAGAAATATAATATGATGCACAAAGTTTCTACATCCAACCGTCCACAAAGTAATGGTTAGGCTGAGGTATCTAATCGAAAGGTCAAGTCCATTTTGGAGAAAGTGGTCAAACCGAACAGAAAAGATTAGAGTTAAGGTTAAAATGTGACACACCCAAACCCGGGTACTTCATTCCCATAGAATTTGGTGTTCACTGTCCAAATCATTCACATCTAACTACCCGTAAATAAAGAAATAACTGAAACTCATAACTGAAATAGAAATCCTCCCATTAAAGAGTTACATCTTAAACAAATCAATTCCAGGTTGTCTAACCTTAAAACACCATTGCGGAAACATAAAATATAACATATTAAATTTTAATTACAACATCTCAAATAACAAATAGCATTAAACAAGTCTTCATCACTTGTTTACTTTGCTCTTACCCTTAATGGTAGATGGCTTGTCAACTCTTTCGACCTTAGTCGCAATGTTATTATGCAAGGGTGAGTAACGATTGCCCACATGTTTAACAATAATAATGATAATAATAACATGCGAGTAAATAATGGATACGAGACAATAGAAAACTCGGCTTTTGAATCTAGAATAAATACAAGATGAATAGAACATCTGAGGTTCGTAAGACCTTGAACTATGTCCTAGGTGATCAAGTATTTCTACTTGAAACCTTTAACAGTCGTAAGAATATATGGACCTTACTTCTCGTACTTAGGGAGATCAGCCTTTTTGTACCATGTATGTGCACAACATCTTAACGCGAACGCGTAAATATAATCCCCTATAAAAGGGTTGTTCATCTCAGTTTGACATCAGAGTCCGCACTAAAGGAAGTTTGGTTTGGATTAACTTTAATAACAGTTCTAGAATTTAGAACGCTCATCAACTATGAACTAGTCGAATTAATAAGGGTTCGCTAGTCAATCAAGGTCCAATAATATAATGTAAATGATATTTAAAATCAAAGACTGAATCTCAAATGTATATAATTGAATAAACATTGTATAACCAAAGTATTACTTTAAAAGAGTTAGAACATCTCATTTAGAATCATGAACTTGAATAAATGAGGGTAAGGAACTTGCTCAATATAATAGTAGAATTTATAACTTGCGTAATTGAAATCAAGTTAGGGTAAAGAAACTTGCGTAATAGTAATAAGTTAAGGGTAAGATACTTGCGTAAAAGAGGAGTAGGGTTTAAGAACTTGCCTTGTGCATTCGCTACAAAATTACAGTACACTTCCTTTAACACCCTACACATTTAAGCCATATTGACACATCGATCAGTCACAAAACGGTATTCACAAATCGCTTACGTAACCTTATTTTATGATCCATCATTCTTTAATCATCACATTATATCACCTCATGTGATTAAGACTTGTTATTACGTCTTATTACTTACTTAGTGTTTCATTACATTCACTAGAATAGGTTAAGAAACTATCCCCTAAACTGTACATATAACAGTTCATTACTGGGTCAGTTCTGCTACCGGCGCAGCCGCGCCGTTTTTGTTTTTGGCACCAGCGCGGCCGCGCTGGTGCGCAGACTTAGATACTGAAGTTCGCTATACAAACTCTGCTACAAATCAAAACTCATGTATTCTTTACTTAAAGTCCAAATTACCCAATCTCAATTGATACAAACTTTATAGAACTAAACCCAACATATACACAGTGATTATAACAACATAAACAACCTAAACCATGAATTTAAGAATTAAAATTAAAGTTTTTGTCATTTTATCAAAGTTTCATCAAATATCATGAAATCACACATTACAGATTCGTTATAACACCAAACCAATCCGTTTAAGTTTCGTTCTTTTCGTTTTTACATGTGTAAACGTAATCAATCATTAATTCACCGATTAATGTGAATTTTAAACATAAATTTTTGTATATTTAAGCCATATTCAAATATTATTTCTCTATAAATTTTAAAACTCTAATTAAAATATAATTCTATGGATTTCTTACTCTAAAACAGTTTATAAACTTCATATAATGATTCGTACGCATATTAATGATTATAAACAACTTTTCAACAATTTACTCATGAAACTCAATTAACAGAGAACTTAAAATATACGTTCATGGAGGAAACTTAAAAACATAAATTTAAAGTTTGAATCAAGAAATTACCTTTGATAAGTTGTTTAGATTGCTAGAAGATGAAAAAAAGCTCTTTAATTCTCCAAACTCCTTCTAACTCAAAATCTCACAAGTTTTTCTCTCTTTTTCTTTCTGTATTCTCTAACTTTAGACTTAAGAAAATAATAATACTAATAATAAACTATTATAACTATACATATAAAACAACTGATGAGTACATGGGTGTCAGTTAAGCACATAGTGACTTTAACTGCTCCCATGTTCTTAAGGCCATGTTTGGTTTATCACTTTAAAACTCCTTTTTAGTTTATTTTAATTAACTTGTTTATTATATAGTTTATTTGTCACACTTTAATTAATCAAAATATATTATTTAATTTTAATTAAATAAAAGTCACTACTACTCATTAAGTCAAATTATCACATAATTAAAATTCTCATTTATTTAATTTTGACAAATCAATAAATCTCTAATTAATTATTAAATTAATTAGGACAACATCACAACTATTAAACAACTCATTTAATTTAATTATCCCAATTAAATTCACACTTTGCACTATAAAATTAATGTGACATTTAATTAAATTAATTACAACAATTTCATTAAATATTTATTTAACTCAATAAATAAATCAACACAAATATTTATTTAATTCAATAAATATTTAAAGATCAAATATAAAAATCTCGTTTGTTACATCTTTCCCCCCTTAAAAGGATTCCGTCCCCAGAATCACGACTCAATTAATTCGTCCCGTTAGATTCTCCCCTCCTTACAAAGATTCTGTCCCCAGAATCGCTACACATAGACTAAGCAAATAACTGAGGATAATTTTTCATCATCTGATCTTTAAGTTCCCACATAACTTTTTTAGCGTTATGGTTCCATCAGATTACCTTAACAGAAGGTATAACTTTATTTCTGAGTACTTGCTCTTTCCTATCAACTATCTGAACAGGCACTTCTTCATAAGATAAATCTTTTTCAAATTGCAGGGGTTCATATTCTATAACATGCTTGTAGTCAGGTTTGTATGGTCATAACACCGAAACATAAAAAACGTTATGGATATGTTCTAACGCCGGAGGTAAGGCTACCTTATACGTGACTTCACCAATTCTTCGCAATACTTCAAAGGGTCCAATGAACCTCAGGCTCAGTTTTTCCTTCTTACTAAATCGAATTTTCCCCTTCCAAGGAGACACTTTTAAGAAATGAAGCTACCAGATTCAAATTCTCAATTATTGCGGTGTTGATCAACATATTTCTTTTGCCTATCCTGAGCAGCTATCAGTCTCATCCTAATCACTTTGACGATTTCGGCGGTCTGTTGTACCAGCTTTGGTCTTAGTAATTGATGTTCACCAACTTCATCCTAGTACAATGGAGTTCTGCACTTTCTGCCGTACAACGCTTTGTAAGGCAGCATGCCAATACTTGCATGGTAACTGTTATTGTAAGCAAATTCCACCAATGGTAAATGATCATCCCAATTCCCTTTGAAATCTATGATGCAAACTCTTAACATATCTTCCAATGTCTGAATCGTTCTTTCACTCTGTCTGTCAGTTTGTGGATGATATGCCGTACTCATACGTAACTATGTTCTCATGCATTCCTGCAGGCGCTTCCAGAAGTTCGATGTGAAACGCAGATCTCTATATGAGGCAATAGACACTAGAACACTGTGCCTCGAATCAATCTCTTTCACATACAACTTCGCCAACTGATCTAGGTTAAATCTGATCTCGATCGGTAGAAAATATTTTGATTTCGTTAGTCGATCTACGATAACCCAAACTGCGTCAAAACCTTTTTCAGTCGTCGGAAGACCTACTACAAAATCCATTATGATATGTTCCCATTTCCATTTTGGGATTTCTAACGGATTTCCCTATGATGTTCTGCTTTAACTTTCTGATATGTCAAACACTTGGCCACACAATCGGCAACGTCCCTTTTCATATTCGGCCACCAGAAATGCTATTGGAGATCCTGGTACATCTTCGTAGTCCCCAGATGAATCGAATATCTTGAACTATGAGCCTGGCTCAAAATTTTCTTCTTAACCTCTGGTACTGGCGGAACTCAAATTCTTCCCTCGAATCTCAATAATCCTTCGTTATCAACTTTGAATTTCACTTTATCACCTTCAGATATTCTTTTCCTGATTTTCTCACATTCTTCATCCTGAAGTTGTGCTTCCTTGACCTTATCTACCAAAGTTGGGCTGGCTCCCAATTGAAACAGTTTTTCGTTAGACTCCTTAGGATATTTTGTAACGACCCCAAATTCTGAATAATCCAACTCTCCACGTCGGTCGTTAACAATACATCCTCATTCTGACTTTACAATATTACTCAATGTTAAACTTAATAAAGTGCAGAATAATTTTAAACTTTTCAGTTTTCTTTCTTTGCTTTTCCCTGAATCATAACCTTTAATCATTTACATATTCTAGAATCATATTTACTTAATGATTTGCTTCATCAGAGTTATAATAAAAATAAAACTTACTTCTAGATTCAATATACGTCGGATAAAATTTAATTATAAGTCAATACAAATTTTACAACTCAACATCTATTACATTTAATACATTATCCAATACATCATCCAGAACCTTCATCACGGTTCAAAAATAGAAATTTAAGCTAAACATTTGATCTTCATGCATTATATCTGATTCATGCCATTCAAATAACACATAACGTTACCTTGTATCATTAACCTGCAAAAGTGGTTATTTGCAAGAATGAGCTCGACAGCACAGTAAAATCTAACAGTTTGCATATATGACATAACACATAGATAACATGCTAATCATATACATCGTAAACCTCTGGCTAAACATATCATACATAATGTGCATCAGTTACCAAGTAATAATTGAGTTCTATAACTCAATCAACATTCTGATTTAATGAACATAGTCATAAATTGACTTTGTCGTTTCATACCTACAACACATAGAATACATCATGCTTTTTCATCATAAATTTAAAACAATTAATCATTTAGTTCACATAACAAATAGGAACTGAAAGACTTGCCTGGTTCGTAGATTACCAATTACCATAATTAGCCTATACTTATCTGCACTTCACGTATCCTACACGATATATAATCATGCATAACATTTATTAGTCACATAGAAACACTTAGTATTAACTCTACTTTACATTTCATAATCCTTCATTTTATTCTCTATTCAATTCTCAACTTAGAAATTAAGTCCTCATCATAAACCTTTCATTTTATTACGTTCCACTTTAATCGACACATAACATTTAGTTAAGTCTTAAACTTTGTCTTTACATCACATTAGATATATATAATGTTTATTAACACTGCTTAAGCTAATCTTCGGCTTGTTATATTTCCCTTTTATGCTTAAGTCTTATAACTCGCTAAATCCCAATATTTAATCACCAACTGTGTTAATATAATGTGTTATTAAGTCTAATAATATGTTTTTCATTTCATTATAGTCATTTATTAAAGTTACATTTTCTGCACCTCCACCGGGGCGGGAGATTTCTTCACAAAATACCCGCCGGGGCGGTAGAAATTAGTACAGTAAGCCCGCCGGGGCGGCAAACTTAGTTCAACGAAACCGCTAGGGCGACAATACCTAGTGTAATTACACCGCCGGGGCGGTGAACTTGAAATCCAGATTCTGCAGTTCGTGAACTGCAGAATACTCAAGCTTAAAAACACGAATTTTAAGCATCAAACACCAATTTCAAGCATACCCAATTATCATAAATTTTGTTAAAACAATTCTAAACATGTATTTAACCATCCTAAATACATATTTCACATTAATCCAACAATTTAGAGCCTCAAATCTCATGTTCATACTAATTTTTACAAACTTTAACCAATTTAGCGTCATCAATCACTACGGATTCGTTATTCAACCAAATTGATTGATTCAACTTGCAATATTTTTGTTTCTCAGAATACTAACATAATCCATTATCAATTTCAGATTTTACCCACGAATTCCTAGTCAATTTTGACTCCAAAACAGACCACACAATATACATAAAGCCGAAACTCAAATTCTTCACTTTCAACATGCTCTTATGGATTTGATTACATCAAAATCCATTAATAGATGTTATAACAGATTATACACACTTGATAACATATATATTCTTATCCCTCCTTAGATCATACAACCAATTTAACTATACAGAAAACTTAAAGGATGAAAACCAATAATTTAAAATTGATTCTTCTTACCTCTTTGATCCTCCTAATCTTAGTTAGATGATGAAGAAGAGATTTGCTCCTCCTTGATTTCCAAATTCCTCTCTAATTTCATAGAGAATTTCTTCTCTCTTTCTCTGCTCTTTGGCTTGCAAAACCAACTGATGAAAATAACTTACGTGACTCTTAGTTGGAGGTTTTCAGCGGTTAAGAAAATCAAAGGTTTATGCCATGTTTGGCCAAACCCATTTAAAATTCCATTCTAATTTATTTTAATAATATTCTTATTATAAGATATTTTGCCACACTTTAATTTAATTAGATCTATTTTATTAATAAATATAATTAAATCTTACTAACAAAATTATAACTTCTATTTAATAAATCATTTTATTTAATAAACCATCAATCCTCTAATTTAATTATTCAAATAAATTATAATATTCTCATCACATTAGCGTACCAAAATACACACCAACACTTCATACACAAATATATTCACATCAATTCACTATTTTAATTAAGTGAATCACTCACATTATTTATGAAACTTAATTCACAATAATTTTCATTGTCGACAAGATATAACAATCAAATTATATTATTTCTCAATAAAATTTTAACTTAATTAAATTAACTAATATTATTCAACTAATTTCCTTGACAATTTCATTTAATCTTTTCAATGGTTTAATTAATTATTAAACCATTTCTTCCCAATTACATGAATATATAATTTCCTACACATCGAACCACATATTTCATAATATGAAACACATATATATACATACTCAAACTCAAAATGTCTCATAATAAGAATTTTATTTATTAAATTCTTATTTAATAATTCCTGAAAATCTGGGTTATCACATCCTTCCCTCCTTATAAGGATTCCGTCCTCGGAATCAACGAAACCTCTCTTACTCGATTTTCACTAAATCTCTTTCACAATTATCGTTGAATAACTTAAGGCATTACCTTAGTGCAGGTTTTATTATTTCATAACCTTTGCTTAGACTTAATCATAGTTAAGTATTACATATTCTTTAACTCGTTCATTACCTCCTAAGAATTATTATCATATACTCAACTTATAAACAAATCATTATCATATACTCAACTTATAAATACTCGGGATATTACATTCACCCCTTCTTCTAAAAATTTCGTCCTCGAAATTTTGACTTACTAATATTTGTTCATTCCATCTATCAAAATAGACTTTACGTTAATCTCTACTTATTCATTAGGTTCTACGACCAAATTCTTTCTCTAAGGATCTTTCTAAGATCATCACATTCTTCACATCTTCCTCTTCTAAAAATTTCTCATCGTTACTCATCATTAGCTAAATTTATCGCTTCCCTTTATGGGATTTCATTTCTTTCTTGGATTTATTATAGTTTGTTTAACTTACTCATCACCACATGTCGTATTCTATAACATACCCCTTTCTAAGAAATATCCTCCTTTCCACTTCCAACTTTTAAAATAAGAAGAATCTTCCACAATTGTTCAATAATTGGGAAGCAGTGTGAGTAGCTCAGGAATTTAAAAGATTCATTCAAAAACTTTCAATATCATGCTGAGGAGTCGTAAAGACTTGAACCTTGTCCTAGGTTAACTTATATTTCTACTGTAACCTTTAACAGTCAAAAGACTATGGACCATCTCTTCTCGTACTCCAGGTGATCAACCCTTCGTACTATGTATTGTGCATATACATATTAACGTTATTGCATAGCCCCCATTATAGGGTTGGTTCACCTCAGACTTTAAATACAGATTTCGCACCAGAATAAACTGGTTTGGCATAAATTCTCAGAGAATGCTTGAATTTCGTAAACATCTTTTAACAATCGTCTAGTCGAATCAATTAGCTTAGACTTTGAACAACAATTTGGACATCAACCGAAACAGTTTTAGCTAACTCAATTGGCACATCTTTTCATAGCTTAATAGAAAAATCAAAATTCTTTTATGACGTCATGATACCGTACCGTCTTAATAGTACGTTGAGGATGCCGTCATTTTAGGACTTTGTCATACTACATCATACCATAGTGGGCTGACGATCTTTCGATCACATTCAACACTAGGTTCAATTACATTAATAACTCCATCGTTCAAAATACATTTTGATAATTTCAAATCATTTTTGTCTAGCTGAAACAATTAACATAGACATACGAATAATAGGACCTTTTTTTTTAAAACTTATTGGTTCAAACATTGACCCAATATATTTTCGAGAACACGAAATTGCGAATATCAGCACGGTGTCAATAAATTTCGAAAATCTAGCATAGCTAGAAGATTTGGAATATCTATTTTCCCCATCAACTTCAATCTTTACTCCATTGCTTCATTACTTAATCATTCTATCAATCTTCAATATCATCAATGCTCTCTATACCATAACTTTTCTATACCCAATATAGTTCATCAAACTTGCCACACTTTGAAAGTTTAGAAACTTACCACAATCATATGGGTTTAGGAACTTATCCTAGTCAGACCAAAATCGTCCATTCGCTGAGGGGTTCCACCATACGATTATGAGTCACGAACTTACCATAAGTATGAGTTTTAAGAATCGTACCTAATCTTAATATTCTATAACTATCAAATATAAATATAAGAAAAGAATCACCTTCTCATCATACATATAGTGATAACGTGATACTAACATTGCAATGAATTGTCAATATAGGAAGCTAAGCGGTTGTTACACCAAGCACAAATTTCTCGCCCATACAAGGAATTGTACAACTTAGCCACTAACATGAGTCCTCCATTAAAATCCCACCTAATTCCATCTTGCTCTTAACTTGCTCTTAACTTACTCTTTGCTTGATACGAATTCCTCGTGTTACATCATCCATAACTCCTCGTAAGTTTACCTCATACTATTTCATAGTACCATCTCTTTATAGCATCATGCTATAACTATTCAATCATATAAGATCCTTTGACATTTTACAACTTTAGCAGATCATGTCGTGATCTCGTTTTATCATCAACTCTTCTTACGATTCTTTTTTATCTTATGATCGTCTCACCTTACGATCTTCTTTATTTTTCTCTTTAATCACGTTATCTTATGATTAATCAACTTAGGTGTTCCCTGTTCTTTTAGCTCTTCAGGTTCTTCTTTGAACCTAAATATTTTATCATAATCTTGTCTCACATGAATTCTCTAAAATCTAATTGAGTTCATCCTTATCATTTATATCATTCTCATCTTATAGATATCGCCTAATTATTAACACCATCTTTATTACTGGAGTCAGGTAACTCCTAGTTCTCATCTTATATAACTCTGTAAGGTTCTTCTTTGAATCTTCTTGTTTATATATCAATTCTTCCTTTAAGAATCTCTAACTTCATTTATATTACTCAATATTCTATTCGGGTTTACTACTCGTCATTCTCATCTTCTTCTTATAACATTTCTAGGACTTAATTCATCTTATACATCTACATATATAAAAATAATCACTTCTTAATTATACGCATCCATAATTCTATACTCGGTACATATCGAGTCTCTAACAGTGTTTAGTACAACACCTGAGTGGTTTCCCACAAACAACCAACAAACTAGTTCCCGTCTCATCTACACTGTCTTTCACAGCGAGTTAGATCGGTTGCTAGTTCGTATCAACCTTCGCTCTCTGAAGGAATTGTTTAGCCCAGATACCATACATCAACCATTAAAGAGTACGATTGTACTATAACTTATACTTATCTTCTTATTCTTATAATTCTGTGGGTTACTTCTTTGAATTCTCTCATACATGTTTTAATCCATTCTTTATAATTTTCTTAAATTAACTTCTTATTGTTCAAACTCTATCTGAATTTATTCTTTCTCTTCTTCACCTCTCTTCTACAAGGTTATAGCCTAAGGTACTCTTACCTAAGGTTTCTAACCTATCAGCTCTGATACCAACTATAACGACCCCAAATTCTGAACAATCCAACTCTCCATGTTGGTCGTTAACAATACATCCTCATTCTGACTTTACAATATTATTCAATGTTAAACTTAATAAAATGCGAAATAATTTTAAACTTTTCAGTTTTCTTTCTTTGCTTTTCCCTGAATCATAACCTTTAATCATTTACATATTCTAGAATCATATTTACTTAATGATTCGCTTCATCAGAGTTATAATAAAAATAAAACTTACTTCTAGATTCAATATACGTCGGATAAAATTTAATTATAAGTCAATACAAATTTTACAACTCAACATCTATTACATTTAATACATCATCCAATACATCATCCAGAACCTTCATCACGGTTCAAAAATATAAATTTAAGTTAAACATTTGATCTTCATGCATTATATCTGATTCATGCCATTCAAACAGCACATAACGTTACCTTGTATCATTAACCTGCAAAAGTGGTTATTTATAAGAATGAGCTCGACAGCTCAGCAAAATCTAACAGTTTGCATACATCACATAACACATAGATAACATGCTCATCATATACATCGTAAACATCTGGCTAAACATATCATACATAATGTGCATCAGTTGTAATGACCGTAAAATTTTAAACACCATTATTAATTAAATATAAATTTTAATTTTTAATGAGTTAGCTTTATATGCTTATTTAAATCTTGTGTGATTAATTGGCTATGTGATTATGTGACTTCGCATAGTTGCCAAGGTTATTAAAGGGGAGTCACTAATGGTTTGATTAAATTAGTGGACTAGCCCTAAGGTTCAATACTAGAAGAATTTATAAAGTTATTTATTTATTTAAATATTCAATTTATTTGAATATAGTGGAGGAATTTAAATTGCATAGATTAATTAATATCATTATTAATTAATATGTGCAAACTTTATATTATTATGTGATAGTCTATTTAGTAATGTAATACCAAGTGGACTAGATAAAGTTATTAATTCCATCTTTTATTAATTATGTATTGGGTATTAAATGTATACTAGAGTAATTAGGTTTATATTGTATGGCTATTTAATTAACTAAATTGCAATTAGAGGGGGACACAAATTTTGGGACATATCTCATTCATTTTAAAACCGTGGTCTGCACAAGAGAGGAGAAATCAAATAGCAGATGAACAGTAGAGTCCCATCCCTTCTTGTCCTCCTTCTTCTCAGCACATAGGTATGTGCGAGCAATGTTTAAAGCATGAATTCCAAGTATAAGCGATGTGTTTAACATGTGCATGTGTTGTTTATATCCGAACATGCGTATTAAGTATTGTCTAGTCTTATTATGGGACATTGTGACCATAATAACGGATTATTTGTGAAATGGACTTGTTTGGCCTAAAGCGTAGGAATTTCCAACTTAAAGTCTCATAACCTTGGATTGAAATTAGAATGAGCATGCTAGGTTTTAAACTCTAGTTATTAACCTTATGAGCATGTCTATGTGATTAATATTAGTATCTTGCATGCTAAGAAAAGACTTGGATTTCAGCTGTATGAAAACTCAATTTTTGGTCTGTCCAGTGAGTGGCACGGCCGCGCCACTCCTAAGGCAAAAACCAACGCGGTCGCGCCGGTCGCCAGTTTTGCCCAATTGTTTAATTTGTAAATAGAGTTTTGCAGCATGTATGTATGTATGTCTTAAGCTGTATTGCATGACTTAATTGATGTGCTATGTGTTCGAGCTTACATGATGTATAGAATCGAGATATTCTAGACTTGTTAACTCGTCTATTTAAGATGGGAAGTAATGTTTATAGACTTAGTATAGATGGTTACATCTACGTGTCTATGTGATAGGATTACTTGGTGTGTAATCTCTTGTCAGTGTAAACTCATGCTAGTTTATACTGTGCTAACTAAGGAATCGGCTTATTAATGTTAGGTCGTTTCACGCAATTTAATTTAAAGCTAGATTATTGTAGCTGAGCAAACAGGCAAGTTCTCTATCCCGAAACTTTAATTGTTGCAAGTTTTCCTAAACTAAACCTTGTATTTATTTTAATATGCAAGTTCCCTAATTCCATTCATCGTATATGTTGAGAACCAATTTTCCGTAGCTTTACTCGAGTTAATTATTCTAAGCTGGAACTTCATTTCCAAGCATGTTCTAAGTAGTTTAATTTCTTTGCAATTATTCCACATCGATATTATTGTGATTCGCACTTGGTGAAATTGTGTTCGTACAATCTTTGACTTGTGCCATAATTAAAGTTTTATAATTGCATGAACTGTTCAGAGTTAAGTCTAAGCCATTGTTCGGCTAGACAGAAACATGTTTAATAAAAGCTTTCCAAACCATTGAAGGTGTGGACTCTAGGACTAGCATGAACATCCTAAAAATATGGGAAAGTACCCCACGTATCTAAATATAAGATACAAGAACAGAAATTAAATGTGATGCATATACATAGGGTACTAGAGGCTGATCCCCTCGAGTACTTATTTCTGAGCCAGTAACCAAAGGGTCAACTAGCTATTGATTCCACTGGAAGTGAAATGTTCATGATCTTTGTTGACTATTGCTCATTTTTAAAGAGCAGTTATTGTTCTTGCCTTCATACTTTCACCATTGAATCAATCTCAGATACCTCTTTCATTCATGATATATGTCATTCTTGTTGTTATTTAACCTTGCTGAGCAAACTAGTTGCTCACCCTTGTTATATCATGAACCTTATTGCAGTTAAGCCCAAAACTTCAAGCAAAGACAAGGGCAAGCAAAAGATGAAGTAATAGACTTCAAGTAGCTGACTTTGTTATATGCTTAGTTAGATTTATTTATCAATATAATTTGAACCCTGATTAATATTTAGGGTATGTATTGACTTATGTATTAAGGTTTTCATATCTTGGGATTAGTAACACCTTTCGAATGAACAACATATGTTTATTATTTTCCGCATTTTAGTCATTGTATGTTGTTTGGAGGTGGATGTTTAATTTGGATCGTGATGACCAAATTCGGGTAATAGAGACTCGAATTGGGGGGCGTCACAGGTTGGTATCAAAGCCGTAAGTTATAAACATTAGGATTGCGAAACCTAGGTTATAACCTTAGTATTAAACTCGTATAGAGTGCACTAGGAGATAAATCAAGGAGATTTATCATATTTGGTATTTTGATGAATTGGGGAATTCATTGAGTCTAGTAGTACCCAATGAAATATAATTTCATTCCTTCAATGAATTATTTTATTGTTGTACTAATGATAGTTTTTGTGTGTTTGTAGGATGGCTGTCGTAGGAGATACCAGTGGAGTCCGGGAGGAGGATGAGGTATTCACTGATATACCCGTCGTTACAGAGTAGCTAGTGGGCTATGCACCTGTTGCCCCAGTAGTACCATCGAGTGGGTCCGGCCTAGAGGAGGACTTGTAACACCCCCAAATCTGGGTACTTCATTTCCACAAGATTTGGTGTTCACTATCCAAAAACATCACATCACATCTATCTACCCATTCATATATGAATAAAAACGCTTAATAGAAATAGAAATCTCCCATTAAAGGGTTACAATATCTTAAAAATAAATACATCCCAGGTCATCTAACCTTAACATAACATCAATGCGGAAATATAATTAAGTCTATTACACAAACGTCATTAAACAAATAAACAGATCATCATCACTTGTTAGCTTTTCCTTTGCCCTTACTAGTGGATGGCTCGTCAGTTCTTTCAACCTTAGCTGCAATGTTATTATGCAAGGGTGAGCAACAATTGCCCAGCAAATATAATAATAACAATAACAGTAATAACATGCGAAATAATGAATGGATATCGAATAATCAAAGGTTCAACTTTTGAATCAAGAATATATGACAAGAATCAAAAGGGCATCTCAGGGTCTTAAGACCACAAACTATGTCCCAGGTTATCAAGTATTTCTACTTCAAACCTTTAACAATCATAAGACTATATGGACCTTACTTCTCGTATTCAGGGGGATCAGCCCTTTGTACTATGTATGTGCACAACATCTTAACGCTACTGCGTAAATAAAATCCCCTATATAAGGGTTGTTCATCTCAGTTTGACATCAGAGTCCGCACCAAAGGAAGTTCAGATTGGATTTACTTCGATAACATTTCTAGAATTTAGAACGCTCATCAACTATGGACTAGTCGAATCAATAAGGGATCGCTAGTCAATCAAGGTTCAATAAAAATGTAACTGATATTCGAGAATCAAAGACAAAATCTCACCAAAGGTACAATTAGGTGAATTCTGTATAACTGAAGTATTACAAAAAGGAATTTAGGACTTCTCATTGAATATATGAAATTGAATAGAATACGAATAATAACTTGCTTAAGTAAGTAATAGCATTATGAAGCTTGCATTCAAAGAGAATGAAATTTAGGAACTTGCGTAAATGTAAAAGTAGGATGAGATACTTGCTTTATATAAGAGTGAAGTTCAGAAACTTGCTTTCAATGAAGTAAAAGATTAAGGGTAGAAAACTTGCCTCGTGCGTAGATTACAAATTAAAACTCACGTTCCTTAATCAACCTATACATTTCGTTTATAAAGCAGTAACAATAATTAGTTACAGTATTATACACACTTCAGGATTCAATCTCCTCAAATTTCATTTAATACTTCAATTAATATGTTAGCCTAAGCTTTAGATATGTCTACAATATCATAACATGACCACAAAGAAAGAATAAAATTTTTACTCTTTTTTTTTGTTCCACCGCCGGGGCGGTGGTTTCCTTTACAAATCGTCGCTGGGGCGGGGATTCTAGTTCAATTTTGTCGTTGGGGCGGGGTCGTCGCCGAGACGACAAAGTCAGTTCAATTATATCGTCGGGGCGGTGACACCACTGGGGCGGCATTTCTAGGGTAATTCCACTGCCAGGGTGGTGGACTCGAAACTCAGTTCCTGCAGTTCGCGAAGAACACAGAAACAGGCCAAAAATTTCTAATCTTCTTATTCTAACATCAAATTAAACATACCTAATTACTAAAATTCATATATAATCGTTACCCAAGCCTTCTAGCATGATTCTAAAATAGTTCATGTCACACTTTTATATAGTTCATGTCACACTTTTAATCAACTAAATAATCTTACTAAAATCAATTAAATAAAATAGAATAATTCTACATTAAATCACATAAATAAAATTCTCATTTATTAAATATGATAAATTATTAAATCTCTAATTAATTATTAAATTAATTAGAAATAACATCATACTTATTTAAATAATGCATTTAATCAAATAAACTCAATTAAACACATACTTTGAATATAAAAATCCTTCACATCAATTTAATTAATGTGACACATATAATTAAATTAATCTACCACAATTCATCAATTAATCAATTAATTCAATAATTAAATCATCGAAAAATATTTATTTAATTCAATAAATATTTAAATTAAGTTACAAAATTCTCGTTTGTCACAGGACTACTTGGAGGATATGGTAGAGCCTGTCATAGGCGGAGTGTTGAGATCCGGCAGTCAGGACAGGGATGATGAGTCCAAGGAGGACCCAGCTGATATAAAGATAGGTGAAGCTGCCGAGGAGGTACCTGAGGAGGGATCTCCGGTATTCCACACATTCCAGGATGACTTGCTTGGAGATTATGTCGATCGCATAATAGTGCAGGCGCAGATTATTGAGCAGCAGAATGCTCGTATCGCACACTTAGAGGAGGAGAATTCTGTCCATCAGGAGATGGAAGATCAGTATAAGACAGAGGCGTACTCGGTACAGTTCCAGATAGCTGAGCTAAAGGCTCAGATTCAGCAGTTAGAGAGTGCTACACCCCAGATAAGCCCCACAGTGCAACAGTTGGTGTTACAAAATAGTCAGTTAAGGCAGACATTAGAGCAGGCAGATGTCAGAGAGGTAGAGCTGCAGACAGTTCTACAAGCTGTTAGGACTAGGCGAGACTTGGAGCAGGCAGAGAGGATACGGATGCAGGGGTTCTGGGTTCGCGTAGCCACATGGGTGGATGTGCTAGAAGGAGAGGTTCGAGATGGATTCGCTAGGATTGACACCTTAGAGTATGCCATATTTACAACAGTGGCCAGGTTGCAGGAACGAGTCAGGAGGTACCCTCGGGAGGAGGGCAGTAGTCGGCGCATGATCAGACCCCGAGTAGTTGATCGGTTAGCACGTTAGGCACTCCGTCGAGCAGTCTGCCGTAGTAGATATTGATTTATGGATTTAGTACCCTTGTATGTACTTAGTTGCTGTAGTGAGTTCCACTTTTGTTTAATAGGGACAGATGTATGATGTAAGTCCAAATGCTGAGTTGTATGCTTAGAATGGTAGTCAACCCCAACTTTTGTTCTGTTAAAGGGGGTAGGTAGTAGTGAATCCTCATTTTTTGTTAAATAGAGGATAGCTAGCAGTAGGTAGTTGGTGCCATTGAGCATTTATAGTAGTATACCGAATGTTGGGTTAGTCTGTATTGAAACATTGGTATATGAATAAAAATGCAGTTATTTCCTTTTGAATCAAATGTGTTTGATAGATGTTTTTGCTATTAAATGTTGACTTAACCAGCATAGTGCGAAAGTTGTAACATATTAAGCGAAAGTCTAAGATTTACTCTTTAGCAAATTATAATGTCGCCAAGAGGTAGACCCCGCAACCAATGTGTTGCCGAGTCGGAAAGTGAGGTTGGAGATCAACCTAACCCAATGAGAATATTTGCTGAACTGCTAGCCGAGGCTATGCAGGCTAGACCCCCACCAGCAGCAGCGCAACCAGTAATCTAGCCAGCTCACCATTTAGCTAACTTTAAGGATTTCAAACTGGTTGGACCACCTGAGTTCAAGGGAACTCTCGACCCCATAGAAGCACAAACTTGGATCGAAGAGATGGAAAAAGTCTTCGAGGTCGCACGAGTTGCCGAGGAGCAGAAAACTGGATTCACCACCTTCATGATGAAGGGCGAAGCTAATTATTGGTGAAAAGCCAATAAGGGACGGGCAGGAAATGGAGTTATTCCATGGGACAGATTCAAGGAGCTATTCTTCAAGAATTACTTCTCGGAAAGTACACAGCAGGACTTGGAGGTTAAGTTTTTGGAACTGAAGCAGGGTGGTATAACGGCCGCGGAGTACGTGGCAAAATTTAACGAGTTGGCTCGATTCGCTCTACATCAGGTGGACACAGAGGCCAGGAAGGCAAGGAGATTCGAGTTGGGATTGAAGCCATAGGTGTAGAAAGTCGTTGCTGTGTTAAAAATTAAGAATTTCTTTGAACTGCTGGAAAGGGCGATCATTGCGGAAGGAGGCAATGAAGCCATAACGCGTTTCAAACAAGAAAAGAAGACCGATCAGGAAGGAATGAAAGGGGGAAACAGCGGAAGAAGTAACCCCCATAAACGTAAATGGATGGAGAGCCAATCTTCCGGAGGCAACAAGTCCGGGGGAGAGGCCAAGAAAAGTGGGAAGTGTAGCAACTACGGGAAGAATCCCTCAGGTGAGTGTATGAAGGGGAGAAGCGTTTGTTATCGCTGCGGACAACTGGGGTACATGGTTCCTCAGTGCCCGAATAAACCAAAAGGAGGGTGTTTCTCATGTGGAGCACCTGACACCAAATTAAAGACTGTCCGTAGAGGAAGGGCGACGCATGAAGTGGCAACGGAGGAAGCATCAACAACAACAACAATAACAACAACAGACTGAGCTTTGGAGGGCCAGCCAGTCAAGCCAACAAACCAATAGCACGAACATTCAACATGACTGTCCAAGATGCGGTGGAGTCTAAGGACGTGGTGTCGGGTATCATCCTAATCAATGATATAAATGCATATGTGTTATTTGATTCGGGTGCTACCTGCTCTTTTATTTTGGAAGAATTTGCTAAGAGATTAGGCTTACCCCGCGAAAAGTTAGAACACCCTATGAACGTAAAAGTAGCAAACAAAGAAATTATCCCCGTATAATGTATTCATAGGAACTATTGTGCTGAATTGCGAGGATGTAAGTTCAACGTGGATTTGATACCGATTCGTTTGGGGGAGTTCGATGTAATCCTTGGAATGGATTGGTTATCGAGTCACGGAGCAGTCATCGATAGTAAGAAGAAGTGTGTACACCTGCAAACTCCAGATAAGTCGAAGGTGGTATTCTATGGTAGTAAATCGCCAAGACAATCTTGTTGTCTGACGATGATGCAAGAAAGAAAGTTTCTTAGAAAGGGTTGCATAGGTTATTTGGCTCATGTGGTTGACACTCGACGAATCGAGGGTGAACTGAGTCAAATACCCGTCGTAAAAGAATTTACTGATGTCTTCCCAGACGAAATTTCGGGACTGCCGCCAGATAGAGAGATAGAATTTGTGATTGACTTAGTACCCGGGACGACACCGATATCCAAGGCACCTTACCAAATGGCACCAGTAGAGATGAGAGAACTAATGGTTCAACTGCAGGAACTATTACATAAGGGTTATATCAGACCGAGCGTGTCTCCATGGGGAGCGCCAATGCTATTTGTAAAGAAGAAGGATGGTTCATTGAGACTTTGTATCGACTATCGCGAGTTGAACAAAGTCACAATTAAGAATAAGTACCTGTTACCCAGAATTGACGATTTGTTTGATCAACTAAAGGGAGCGAAATACTTTTCAAAGATCGATCTAAGAACGAGCTATCATCAATTGAAGGTGAGGCAGGAAGATATTTCGAAGACGGCATTCAGGACTCGATATGGACATTTCGAGTTTCTGGTAATGTCATTTGGATTAACGAATGCACCAACAACATTCATGGATATGATGAACAGAGTGTTCAAGCAGTACTTGGACAAGTTTATAGTCGTATTCATTGATGATATCTTGGTGTATTCAAAGACAAAGGAAGAACATGTTAACCATCTAAGTGTTGTATTGGAAACTCTCAGAAGAGAAGTTGTACGCAAAGTTTTCTAAGTGTGAGTTTTGGTTGTAGAGGGTGCAGTTTCTAGGTCATGTTATTGACAAAGATGGTGTTTTGGTGGATCTAGCAAAAGTGGAAACGGTATCAATTAGGAACGGCCGAAGACGCCAACGGAGGTCAGGAGTTTCTTAGGATTAGCGGGATACTATCGAAGATTCATCCAAGATTTTTCAAAAATAGCATCGCCGTTAACCAATCTCACCAAGAAAGCAGTCAAGTTCGTTTGGACAGATAAATGTGAGGAGAGTTTTATGGAGCTAAAGAAGAGATTTATCCAAACACCGGTGTTGGCTTTACCAGACAACACTGGAGGGTTTGTAGTATATAGCGATGCGTCACACAAAGGTCTTGGTTGTATGCTGATGCAGCATGGTAAGGTCATTGCGTACGCGTCCCGTCATCTGAAGAACTATGAGAAGGGTTACCCGACTCATGACCTAGAGTTGGCCGCGGTAGTTTTCGCCTTGCAGATCTAGAGGCACTACCTTTACGGAGAGAAGTGCGAGATATATACGGATCACAAAAGTCTAAAATATATCTTCACTCAGAAAGAGCTGAACATGAGGCAGCGCCGATGGTTGGAATTGATCAAAGATTACGACTGCGAGATTATGTACCATCCGGCCAAAGCAAATGTAGTGGCCGATGCCTTAAGCAAAAGGGGCAGAGAGAAGTTGCTGAAGCTAACCACTCAAAAAGAGTTGATAAGGGATTTTGAATGGCTCAAATTGGAGGTCAAATATCCAAGGGAACCAGATGAGAAACTATATACAGTAACAGCGAGTCCAACCTTGTTAGATAAAATCAAGGAGGCTCAGGAAAAGGATGAAGATTGTAGAAATATCAAAGAGCGTATTTCTAAAGGGGAGGAGCTCAAGTATAAGATTGATAGCGTAGAGCTGCTAAGGTTTGAAGGGAAGATCTGGATACCGTCAAATCTGGAGCTAAGAGAAGAGATTCTTCAGGAAGTTCACAGTACGAGGTACTCAGTACATCCCGGTAGTACTAAAATGTATCAGGATTTGCGGCCATACTTCTGGTGGCCGAATATGAAGAAGGAAGTAGCAGAGTGTGTCAGCAGATGTCTGACATGCCAACAAGTTAAAGCAGAACACCAGCGTCCGAGCGGACTACTACAACCATTAGAGATTCCGGAGTAGAAGTGGGAACACATCACCATGGACTTTGTGGTGGGCTTGCCACCAACACGAAAGGGTTTAGACACCATATGGGTGATCGTGGACCGTCTGACCAAGTCTGCTCATTTTCTACAGATTAAAATACGGTACAATCTGGAGCAATTGGCTAAACTCTATGTAAAAGAGATAGTGTCTCATCATGGAGTGCTGATATCAATTGTATCAGATAGAGATCTGCGGTTCACGTCAAATTTTTGGAGAAGTCTATAGGAGAGATTGGGAACGCAGTTGAGGTTGAGTACAGCGTATCATCCTCAAACTGACGGCTAGAGCGAACGCACGATTCAAACTCTAGAGGACATGCTCTGAGCAGTCGTGATGGACTTAAAGGGCAGCTGGGATGATCATTTGCCACTTGTGGAGTTCGCTTACAACAATAGTTATCACGCTAGTATCGGTATGTCACTGTACGAAGCACTTTATGGGAGAAGGTGTCGAGCACTGTTGTGTTGGGACGAGGTTGGAGAACGAAAATTGCTAGGACCCGAAATAGTGCAGCAGACCACAGATACGGTGAGACTGATCATAAACCGCCTAGTAGCAGCACAAGACCATCAGAAGAAGTACGCTGATCTGCATCGTCAAAAGCGGGACTTCGACGTGGGCAGTTTTGTGTTCCTGAAGGTATCTCCCTGGAAAGGGAAGATTCGTTTTGGAAAGAAGGGCAAGTTAAGCCCGAGGTTCATAGGACCGTTCGAGATTTTGAGGCGAGTCGGTGACGTGGCGTATGAGGTAGCGTTACCTCCTGAACTTGAGCACATCCACAATGTGTTTCATGTGTTAGTGTTGCAGCCATACAAACCAGACTACAAGCACGTCATATTCTATGAACAAATTCAAGTCGAGAAGGATTTATCATATGAGGAAATTCTTGTCCAAATACTTGATAGGAAGGAACAAAAGCTAAGATATAAGATCATTCATTCCGTTAAAGTTCTCTGGAGAAATCACGCAGTTGAGGAAGCTACGTGGGAACTCGAGGAGAAGATGAGAGCGTATTATCCGGAATTATTTGAATGACCTTATTTTGCAATTCCGAGGACGGAATTTTTATAAGGGGGGAGGATGTAATGACCGTAAAATTTTAAACTCCATTATTAATTAAATTTTAATTTTAATGAGTTAGCTTTATATGCTTATTTAAATCTTGTGTGATTAATTGGCTATGTGATTATGTGACTTCGCATAGTTGCCAAGGTTATTAAAGGGGAGTCACTGATGGTTTAATTAAATTAGTGGACATGGGACACAAATTTTGGGACACAAATTTTGGGACATGTCTCATTCATTTTAAAACTGTGGTCTGCACAAGAGAGGAGAAATCAAATAGCAGATGAACAGTAGAGTCCCATCCCTTCTTTTTCTCCTTCTTCTCAGCACATAGGCATGAGGCCTAAGTCTACATTGCTTCTAATCAGTTGATGAAATGATGACTGAGGAAGTGGAGTGAATTGATTGGCTGCATTGCCCAGCATCTTCTTCTTCCCGTTGGTATAACTAGATGGACAAAAGCTTAGCATGGGTAATGAAACTTCTATAAATTGGGACCAATTCCTCATAAATTCAGTTGCTAAATCTTCTGATGTGTTAGTATAGTGAGTGAGTATTGTTGAGAGTGAGAGTAATCTGATATTAAGCAAGTTAGGAGTATCAATTTAGCTTCATTGGAGGTAAGAACTTGTCACTGTGTTATTGAATTTTTAGTTGGTTAAATTCCTTGAAATCCATGATTCTTGCTAATTAGAATGTTAATCAATGTAATGATGTTTTATGGGTTGTGTATGGGTGTTATGAACCCTTTGATTGGTCTGCATTGCGTTTAGAAAGGTTAGGCCATACGAATTTTCAAATTCTGCAGTAGCAGAGCCGAACCTGAAGCAGTGCAGGAGTGTCGCGGCCGCGCCACTCCCAAGGTCAAACACAGCGTGGCCGCGCAGGCTGCCAGAAATGAATAGTGAGCTTGGATGTTTTGAGCATGCTAGCTTAGTTCCTTCATGCATAAAGATAGGTTGCTATGTATCTAGAATCCCTGTAAATACCATGAGTTGCATATGTTACTCTATGTATGTAATTTCAAAAAGGAAACTTAAGAATTTTGAAATGAAAATGTCAAATGGGAGTCTCTTTATAATCTGACCATTTGAATATGTGTATATAGCTTACATATGTGTTCAAATGCATACGCGTTATGATTTTCAAGTTGTCTTGCATGAGCTATGTGGCATGAGTTGCTTTAGTGTGATTTTCAAAGAAAATATAGAGTTTATAGATGAGTATTGTTAAGTATTGTGGAATTTGTGTTCTGACCATACAAGTATAACTAATAGGACTCATTATGCCTCTAGACATGTTTAACATGAGCACCATTTAGCTAAATATGATTTTGGTATGTGCGAGCAATGTTTAAAGCATAAATTCCAAGTATAAGCGATGTGTTTAGCATGTGCATGTGTTGTTTATATCCGAACATGCGTATTAAGTATTGTCTAGTCTTATTATGGGACATTGTGACCATAATAATGGATTATTTGTGAAATGGACTTGTTTGGCCTAAAGCGTAGGAATTTCCAACTTAAAGTCTCATAACCTTGGATTGAAATTAGAATGAGCATGCTAGGTTTTAAACTCTAGTTATTAACCTTATGAGCATGTCTATGTGATTAATATCAGTAGCTTGCATGCTAAGAAAAGGCTTGGATTTCAGCTGTATGAAAACTCAATTTTTGGTCTGTCCAGTGAGTGGCACGGCCGCGCCACTCCTAAGGCAAAAACCAAAGCGGTCGCGTCGGTCGCCAGTTTTGCCCAATTGTTTAATTTGTAAATAGAGTTTTGCAACATGTATGTATGTATGTCTTAAGCTGTATTGCATGACTTAATTGATGTGCTATGTGTTCGAGCTTACGTGATGTATAAAATCGAGATATTCTAGACTTGTTAACTCGTCTATTTAAGATGGGAAGTAATGTTTATAGACTTAGTATAGATGGTTACATCTACGTGTCTATGTGATAGGATTACTTGGTGTGTAATCTCTTGTCAGTGTAAACTCATGCTAGTTTATATTGTGCTAACTAAGGAATCGGCTTATTAATGTTAGGTCGTTTCACGTAATTTAATTTAAGGCTAGATTATTGTAGCTGAGCAAACAGACAAGTTCTCTACCCCGAAACTTTAATTGTTGCAAGTTTTCCTAAACCAAACCTTGTATTTATTTTAATATGCAAGTTCCCTAATTCTATTCATCGTATATGTTGAGAACCAATTTTTCGTAGCTTTACTCGAGTTAATTATTCTAAGCTGGAACTTCATTTCCAAGCATGTTCTAAGTAGTTTAATTTCTTTGCAATTATTCCACATCGATATTATTGTGATTCGCATTTGGTGAAATTGTGTTCGTACAGTCTTTGACTTGTGCCATAATTTAAGTTCTATAATTGCATGAACTGTTCAGAGTTAAGTTTAAGCCATTGTTCGGCTAGACAAAAGCATGTTTAATAAAAGCTTTCCAAACCATTGAAGGTGTGGACTCTGGGACTAGCATGAACATCCTAAAAATATGGGGAAGTACCCCACGTATCTAAATATAAGATACAAGAATAGAAATTAAATGTTATTAATATACATTGGGTACTAGAGGCTGATCCCCTCGAGTACTTATTTTTGAGCCAGTAACCAAAGGGTCAACTAGCTATTGATTCCATTGGAAGTGAAATGTTCATGATCTTTGTTGACTATTGCTCATTTTTAAAGAGCAGTTATTGTTCTTGCCTTCATACTTTCACCATTGAATCAATCTCAGATATCTCTTTCATTCATGATATATGTCATTCTTGTTGTTATTTAAACTTGCTGAGCAAACTAGTTGCTCACCCTTGTTATATCATGAACCTTATTGCAGTTAAGCCCGAGACTTCAGGCAAAGACAAGGGCAAGGAAAAGATGAAGTAATAGACTTCAAGTAGCTGACTTTGTTATATGCTTAGTTAGATTTATTTATCAATGTAATTTGAACCCTGATTAATATTTAGGGTATGTATTGACTTATGTATTAAGGTTTTCGTATCTTGGGATTAGTAACACCTTTTGAATGAACAACATATGTTTATTATTTTCTGTATTTTAGTCATTGTATGTTGTTTGGAGGTGGATGTTTAATTTGGATCGTGATGACCAAATTCGGGTAATAGAGACTCGAATTTGGGGGCATCAGATCAGTTACCAAGTAATAATTGAGTTCCATAACTCAATCAACATTCTAATTTAATGAACGTAGTCATAAATTGACTTTGTCGTTTCATACATACAACACATATAATACATCATGATTTTTCATCATAGATTTAAAATAATTAATCATTTAGTTCACATAACAAATAAGAACTAAATGACTTGCCTGGTTCATAGATTACCAATTACCATAATCAGCCTATACTTATCTGCACTTCACGTATCCTACACGATATATAATCATGCACAATATTTATTAGTCACATAGAAACACTTAGTATTAACTCTACTTTACATTTCATAATCCTTCATTTTATTCTCTATTCAATTCTCAACTTAGAAATTAAGTCCTCCTCACAAACCTTTCATTTTATTACATTCCACTTTAATCGACACATAACATTTAGTTAAGTCTTAAACTTTGTCTTTACATCACATTAGATATATATATATATATATATATATATATATAATGTTTATTAACACTGCTTAAGCTAATCTTCGGCTTGTTACATTTCCCTTTTATGCTTAAGTCTTATAACTCGCTAAATCCCAATATTTAATCAATTAAATCTTACTAACAAAATTATAACTTCTATTTAATAAATCATTTTATTTAATAAACCATCAATCCTCTAATTTAATTATTCAATTAAATTATAATATTCTCATCATATTAGCGTACTAAAATATGCACCAACACTTCACACACAAATATATTCACATCAATTCACTATTTTAATTAAGTGAATCACTCACATTATTTATGAAACTTAATTCACAATAATTTCCATTGTCCACAAGACATAACAATCAAATTATATTATTTCCCAATAAAATTTTAACTTAATTACATTAACTAATATTATTCAACCATTTTCCTTGACAATTTCATTTAATCTTTTCAATGGTTTAATTAATTATTAAACTATTTCTTCCCAATTACATGAATATATAATTTCCTATACATCAAACCACATATTTCATAATATGAAACACATATATACACATACTCAAACTCAAAATGTCTCATAATAAGAATTTTATTTATTAAATTCTTATTTAATAGTTCCTGAAAATCTGAGTTATCACATCATTCCCTCCTTATCAGGATTCCGTCCTTGGAATCAACGAAACCTCCCTTACTCGATTTTCACTAAATCTCTTTCACAATTATCGTTGAATAACTTAAGGCATTACCTTAGTGCAGGTTTTATTATTTCATAACCTTTGCTTAGACTTAATCATAGTTAAGTATTACATATTCTTTAACTTGTTCATTACCTCCTAAGAATTATTATCATATACTCAACTTATAAACAAATCATTATCATATACTCAACTTATAAATACTCGGGATATTATATATTTCACCTTCAACTCTAGTTTTTCCATCGCTGAAAATTAGCTCCTCTTGAGCGATTAACATAGACAGTTTTTCCCGACCCTTTCTGCTTAAGGCGTCGGCCACCACGTTCGCTTTACCCGGATGGTATAAAATCTGGCAGTCATAGTCCTTTATCAATCCTAAACATCTCCTCTGTCGCATGTTCAGGTCCTTTTGTGTGAAAATATATTTCAGACTCTTATGGTCTGTATATATTTTGCACTTCTCCCCATAGGAGATAGTGTCTCCATATCTTCAAAGCAAACACTACCGCGGCCAATTCTAAGTCATGGGTCGGATACCCCTTCTCATAGTCCTTTAATTGTCGTGATGCATACGTAATGACCTTACTGTTTTGCATAAGCACACAACCTAGTCCTTTATGTGACACATCACTGTACACCACAAAATTTCCTGTGCTATCCGGTAAAGACAACACAGGTGTTGTACTCAACCTCTTCTTTAATTCTTGAAAACCTTCCTCACACTTTTTCGTCCAAATGAATTTCACCACCTTCCTAGTCAAATTCATTAACGGAGTAACAATTTTAGAAAAATCCTGAATGAATCTTCTGTAATTACCTGCCAATCCTAGAAATCTCCTTACTTTCGACGGTGTTTTTGGCTGATCCCAGTTTAGCACAACTTCAACCTTTGACGGATCTACCGAAATTTCATCCTTGTCAATCACATGTCCAAGAAATTGCACCCGCTCTATCCAAAATTCACATTTTGAAAACTTAACGTACAATTTCTCTCTTCTTAATGCTTCCAATGTCACCTTTAAATACTCCACATGCTCCTCCTTAGTTTTGGAATATACTAGAATATCATCGATAAACACCACTACAAACTTATCCAAAAATAGCTTAAACACCCTGTTCATTAGATCCATGAATGCTGCAGGAGCATTTGTTAGACCAAATGACATCACCAGAAACTCGTAGTGACCATAACGAGGCCTGAACACTGTCTTCAGTACATCTTCCTTCCTTACCTTCAACTAATGATAACCACTTCTCAAATCTATCTTCGAGAAATACCTCGCTCCTTTCAATTGATCAAACAAGTCATCGATCCTTGGTAACGGATACTTATTCTTAATCGTGACCTTGTTCAACTCCCTGTAATCAATGCATAGTCGCATCGATCCGTCCTTCTTCTTAAAAAATAATACCGGCGCTCCCCACGGCGATACGCTCGGCTGGATATACTTCTTGTCTAAAAGTTCTTGCAGTTGCACCATTAATTCTTTCATCTCTACTGGAGCCATACGGTACGGAGCCTTCGATATAGGGGCAGTTCCTGGCGCCAAATCAATTACGAATTCCACTTCTCTGTCTGGTGAAAGTCCTAGCAAATCATCTGGAAATACGTCTATAAAGTCTCTTACGACAAGTATCTCTTCTAATTTTGGACTCTCTTTTCGAGTATCGACTATATAGGTTAAGTATCCCACACAGTCTTGTCTTAACAACTTCCTAGCCTGCATCATCGTCAGATAACTCGCTTATCTAGGAAACTTGCTGTCATAAAATACTACCTTTAACGGAGTCATAAGGGTAATACACTTCTTTTGACAATCAATTATCGCCCCACAATTGAATAGCCAATCCATTCCCAAAATAATGTCAAATTCCCCAAGTTTGATAGGGATTAAATCTACTATCATTTCGTGGCCTTTAATATCCACCCTACAGTTCTTGTGTATATACCTAATAGGAATTACCTCCCTATTCGTAATTTCTATGTTCAAAGGGTACTCTAATTCCTCCTTAGGCAAATCTAGATTCTTAGCAAAGTCATCGGATATAAATGAGCAAGTAGCACCCGAATCAAACAATACATAAATATTTATATTATTGATCAGAATGATACCTGACACCACATTTCGTGACTGTACAACATCCTGCACGGTCATGTTGAAAGTTCTAGCGGTAGGTCAATTTGTCGGTGCTGATCCAGTTATGGTTAAAGTGCTACCACCACCGTTTCCCCTACTCCTTCCTGCTCTTGCTCCTCCTACTGCCTTCTTGGGGAAATCCCTAGCCAGATGATCCTTTGACCCGTAAATAAAGCAAGCACCCTTCTTAGGATTAAGATAATTTGGTGCTATGTGACCCTCTTAGCCACAATTGTAGCAAACCCTCTTCCCTTTCAGGCATATTCCCACATGATTCTTTCCGCAGGTAACACACACCTCCACTTTCTTCTTCTGACCTCCTTGTTGATTCCCAGTAGACCCACTGTCATTCCACTTCCTCTTCTGATTGTGACCACCACTATTACTACCACTAATCTTGTTATTCTCATTTTTACCCTTCTTCTTCTTCTGCTCCTGGTTATACTTAGTCAGAACGTCGCTTCCACTTTCTGTAATAATCGCCTTCTCCAAAACTCCTGCAAAAGTGTTTAATTAGAACATTGACACCTTGTTGTACAACCACGGCTTCAACTCCTATTCAAATCTCCTTTCCTTTCTTTCATCGGTATTCACCTAATATGTTGTGAACCTAGCCAACTCATTGAACTTCGCAGTGTATTCTGGTATAGATATGGTACCCTATTTTAGCTCCAGGAATTGAACCTCCATCTGATTATGGGAGCTTGTCGGAAAGTACAACTCAAAGAACATCTCCTTGAACTTATCCCATGTGATTACACCCTGACCTCCTCGAACCTTGTTCGCTTGCCACCAGTAGCTGGCCTCTGACTTAAGCATGAACGTTGTGAAGGCAGTCTTTTTGGTCATCACTAACCCTAGCGACGTCGAACACCTTCTCCATTTCCATCACCCAAGTCTAGGCTTCAATTAGGTTCATAGAACCCTTAAACTCTGGCGGTCCTACCGCTTTGAAATACTTAAATGACGTAACTTGTGGATCTTGTGGCTGATTCGCAAATGCTCCAGCTAAAAGGTTTACCAATTGCTGTACAGGATTAGTATTGGCATTGTTCTTATTATTGTTTGTATATCTTTCCTGAGTTTGTTGACGTGGTTGGCGTCTCGGCGGCATTTTCTGTTTAATAGTATACACTTATTAGATCATTACTCAATTTCTTAAGTGTTTAATACTTAACTTAAACAATTCAAGTTTAACACTTAACACATAACATCTTCAAATAAACTTTGATATTTTATTTATTCAAAAGTTTTAAACATAGAAAGATATCATCACTGCTATTTACATCAACTATCCCGAGATCAAAGAATCTTTAGGATTAAATAAGCATATTCCATTGTTTATAATCACGCTTGAATTTACATTACTAACTGCCATAAATATTCACATATTTCAATATTCTTCCTATCGCGGCCTACTAAGGTGTCGAACTAGCTTTTTACGTTTTTCCTCCATGATATGAAACATCGTCCTACGATCCAATATGTATCATGGCAAGTCCTTGAGCTGAACTGGATAGTAGAGAACTCGATCCTGGGCCTTGTCAATTGATGTCTAAAATATGTAGTCTGTCTCCTCAATCTTAGCCTTCTTTACCCATTCACCATCTTCAGAAATTTCTGCATATCGAGAGGCCTTCATCCAGGCATCCTCTGCTCTAGCACGTTCCGCTGACTCTTCACTCAGGTCATCCTTCAATTTCTTATTCTCAGCCAATAAATCTTCCTTTTGACTCTCTGCCTTAACTAGCTTTCATTCCATGTCTCCAAGACATACATCAAGATCATCAATCTTCTCGTCCTTCTGTTCGATAGCAGTCTAGCGTATATTTCCCAGCCTCTCCAAATCTCTGATTCTACCCTATAACTCTACGGTATGGTCATATAGTGCATCATACATCTCGACGTCGATAGAGGTAAGGGGTACCTCCTTGGGATCTTCATCATCCTCCTCATCCTCTACCTCTACCTCTACCTCCTCAGTGTCTTCCTCTGGATTAAATTCAGGCTCATGCTCCTGACCCACAACAGTGATCAACGGAGATGGATCTCTCTATATCAACTGCTCCCAGACAACATGGATATCATGGGACTCCTCATCTCTAGCTACTCAGGGCTCAACCTCCCCAGGCTGACTGGATCCTCCAATATCCGACATCCTGACAACAAAGTTTAAGTTTTAATTAATACTTGATACCACTCGCGGCACATAGGTTGTTAACACATAAGCACATAACACATAAAGTCTTTTATTATCTTTAATGAATTCTTTAATTCATTCCTTAGAACTCGATAAGAGTTTATTACCACTATGTTTTCTGTCTCCTAAAAGGCTATTACCCTAAGGTTTCCCCACCTAAGGTTCATAACCTACAGTTTTGATACCAACACATGATACTCCAAACACAGGTACTTCATTCCCATAAAATTTGGTGTTCACTGTCCAAATCATTCACATCTAACTACCCATAAATAAAGAAATAACTAAAACTCATAGTTTAAATAGAAATCCTCCCATTAAAGGGTTACAACATCTTAAACAAATCAATCCCAGGTTGTCTAACCTTAAAACATCATTGCAGAAACATAAAACATAACATATTAAATTTTAATTACAACATCTCAAATAACAAATAGCATTAAACAAGTTTTCATCACTTGTTTACTTTGCCCTTGCCCTTAATGGTAGATGGCTCGTCAACTTTTTCGACCTTAGCTACAATGTTATTATGCAAGGGTGAGCAACGATTGCCCACAAGTTTAATAATAATAATGATAATAATAACATGCGAGTAAATAATGGAAATGAGATAATAGAAAACTCGGCTTTTGAATCCAGAATAAATATAAGATCAAAAGAACATCTGAGGGTCGCAAAACCTTGAACTATGTCCTAGGTGATCAAGTATTTTTACTTGAAAACTTTAACAGTCGTAAGACTATATGGACCTTACTTCTCGTACTTAGAAGGATCAGCCTTTTTGTACCATGTATGTGCATAACATCTTAACGCTAACGCGTAAATATAATCCCTATAAAAGGGTTGTTCATCTCAGTTTGACATCAGAGTCCGCACTGAAGGAAGTTTGGTTTGGATTAATTTCAATAATAGTTTAAGAATTTAGAACGCTCATTAACTATGAAGTAGTCGAATTAATAAGGGTTTGCTAGTCAATCTAGGTTCAATAATATAATGTAAATGATATTTAAAATCAAAGACTGAATCTCAAATGTATACAATTGAATAAACATTGTATAACCGAAGTATTACTTTAAAAGAGTTAGAATTGGAATCATAAACTTGAATAAATGAGGGTAAGGAACTTGCTCAATATAAGAGTAGGATTTATAACTTGCGTAATTGAAATCAAGTTAGGGTAAGGAAACTTGTGTAATAGTAATAAGTTAAGGGTAAGATACTTGCGTAAAAAAGGAGTAGGGTTTAAGAACATGCCTTGTGTGTTCGCTACAAAATTACGGTACACTTCCTTTAACACCCTACACATTTAAGCTATATTGACACATCGATCAGTCATAAAACGGTATTCACTAATCGCTTACGTAACCTTATTTTATGATCCATCATTCTTTAATCATCACATTATATCACCTCATGTGATTAAGACTTGTTATTACGTCTTATTACTTACTTAGTGTTTCATTACATTCACTAAAATAGGTTAAGAAACTATCCCCTAAACTATACATATAACAGTTCGTTACTGGGTCAGTTTTGCTACCGGCGTAACTGCGCCATTTTTGTTCTTGGCACCAGCACGGCTGCGCTGGTGTGCAGACTTAGATACTGAACTTCGCTATACAGACTCTGCTACAAATCAAAATTCATGTATTCTTCACTTAAAGTCCAAATTAACCAATCTCAATTGATACAAACTTTATAGAACTAAACCCAACATATACACAGTGATTATAACAACAAAAACAACCTAAACCATGAATTTAAGAACTAAAATTAAGGTTTTTACCATTTTATCAAAGTTTCGTCAAATATCATGAAATCACACATTAAGATTCGTTATAATACCAAATCAATCCGTTTAAGTTTCGTTTTCTTCGTTTTTACATGTGTAAATGTAATCAATCATTAATTCACCGATTAATGTGCATTTTAAACATAAATTTTTGTACATTTAAGCTATATTCAAATATTGTTTCTCTGTAAATTTCAAAACTCCAACGAAAACATAATTCCATGGATTTATTACTCTAAAACAGTTTATAAACTTCATACAATGATTCGAACATGCATATTAATGATTACAAATAACTTTTCAACAATTTACTCATGAAACTCAATTAATAGAGAACTTAAAATATACGTTCATGGAGAAAACTTAAAAAGATAAATTTAAAGTTTGAATCAAGAAATTACCTTTGATAAGTTGTTTAGATTGCTAGAAGATGAAAGAAAGCTCTCTATGAAAGTAGTATGCACACAAGCCAATCATATTTGATATGATGTAGCATATACTTTGTAATCTTATTCGTTTGTAAAAGGCATTTTACATTATCTACATAGTGCTGTTATATTAAATGTGATAAACTCATAGTTTTGAGCAATGCTTTTAGAATCATGATGGTGATCATGCTAATGAAATCTAAATTCAAGATAGCTCACAAACTAAAATCGTTCCTAATCGATGGATTACTAAAAAGGGGATTAGTGAATCCGGATAGATTAGTACATACGTTGCTTGCTCTTATGAAGAGGATGATTGATCTCATAATCATTTGTGTGGAGACACTAAAGCAAGTGTGTAGGTGCTTATTAGAGAATAAGTTCACTGAACGTGGCTCGCTAAGGAATACCTAATGGAGTTTTACTCGCCTGTCAATAGGAATTCCTCTAGTGATAGTAGTACAAGTGATCCTTGGACTTGAGATCATCATAGTATCTTGTGTATGATGAGTTATACTTTGACATGTTCCTTAAGACCCTTAGGGTATATCAAAGGGTATGATTGGGTATAATAAGTTATACATGGAGATAGGTGAATGATCAACAAAGAATCTACCACTTCTAGTAAAAGGAGTGAATGTCCTATGTGATTCGATAAATGACGACTCCAAAGTCTTTGGCCAAAGCAGAATGAAATTAGAAAGGAGTTTCTAATTTGCATTAATCAGAGTTGTGCATTTGAGAATCGAAATACATATAATTAAATAAAATAAGACTTGACAGTAATTCCATGTCTTATATTTAATTGGGACATTGTATGGTAGAAGGATTGAATTGTACGGTAACTATTCACTGAAAGGTTCTTTTGTGATTAATGTTGAAATCTATATTATCTGGAAAGTCGTTAATCGCTAAGGGGGCTTACCCTTATTGTAGAATAAATATTTTTATTTAAATGAATTAAATAGTTTAATTTATTTATTTAAATAAGATTAGAATTGTTCTAATTGATTTATTCACAACCGGTTTAATATGGAGAACCTAAAGGGTCACACCGCAAAAGGAAAATATTTATTTAAGAAGTAAATGGCATAATCGTAATACTAAGTTAAGTGTATTTAATTTAATCTATAGAGATAGAATAAATTAAATAGCTTAATATTTATTATTTAATATTTTGGAAATATTAAATATAAATTAATAAGAGGAGTCTTATTATTATTATTACTATTACTATTATTTAATTCGTAATAGAGATTGGGAATTAATTAATAGAAGTACTCTCTCATGAATTCCTAATTGGATTAGGAATTCAATTAATTAAAGGAGTTTAATTAAAATAAAAATCCTAATCCTAAATAGTTTAGGAGGGTTCACTATATCTATAAATAAGAGGAGTCTTATCATGATTTTGGGGTTAGACAATTTACACACTCTTCCATGAGAATTGGAGAGAGAGAGTACTTGCAATTTCTATAGAGATAGAAACTAGGGTTTTGCCAACACCCATCTTCTTGAACAACTATTATTCCTTGGTGGATCACCTCTAGAGGCCAAACACTTGGGTGGCTAATGTTGATCAAAGGAAGGAATTTAATCGGTGAAATTCAAGGAGAACGTGAAGGAATTGGAGGTGAACTTGTACTCGAGGAAGCACGGTTCTACGAGGGTATAATTTCTTAATCTCTATCTCTTTCGTTTAATTGATAATTGAGCACATGGATGATCATGGTGATGGTTTGTATGAAAATTTTAAAATCCGTTTTATCGCGCTTCCGCACTATTTATGTAATTTGATTGCATATTCGCGCTATGTACAAACCTAACAGTGGTATCAGAGCCTAACCTTGTGCTAATTATCGATTATGATGATTCCATGTATGTTTGATATGCGATTGAATCGAAATTTTTGGGCAGAATAAATTTTTTCTGAATCAGCGTCGCGGCGCAGCTGCGCCGGATCCAGTTCATTCTGGAGCGCAGCTGCGCCCAAACCCAGAATCAGTTTTTTCTAGAGTTCAGCGCAGCTGTGCCGGTTCCCAGTTCATTCTGGGCGCAGCTGCGCCGGACAGCAGAATCCAGAAAAATAATTTTACTTCAATTAAAATAAATGGTTTATTTAATTGATGTAAGTTTTGAATAAAGGAGTTTATTCACATATGGAATAGGATTCCATGTTTCCTAGAATAAAGGAGTTTATTCACACATGGAATATGATTCCATGTTTCCTTAAAAATAAAGATGTTTATTTTGATAAGAAATAGGATTCAACATATTTTATTTTCCAACAATTTTAAGTTAAAATAAAAGAGTTTATTTTGATCTTGAAATTGGTTTCCATGTTAATTAAAATAAAGGAGTTTATTTTGATTTGGAATTTGATTAAAAATAAAGGAGTTTATTTTTATTCAAAATTGGATAAAATAAAATAAATAAGTTTATTATGATTTAAATTTTGATTAAAATAAAAGAGTTTATTTTTGTTTCAAAATTAGATTTCTAGTAAACTTTTAATTGCCCATTAATTGATATCAATGCATATATGGAATGGTTTTATTATTCATGAGATGAATGTTATTTATTGATACATATGGAGATATGTATGATAATAAATAGGGATTGATTATGGACTACTGACCAATGTGTGATTGGATTTATTTTAGTGGATGCTTGAATGAATGGGTTTTTATAAATGGGGTCTGCGTACCTCGTCTTCTCTAGTTTTTCTTGATGTAAATTTTATCTTCCTCCTATGTACCTCCCCTTGACTGCTGATCAAGGTTTCTATTTATTGTAAATAGTTTATGTAATAGGTTTAGTTAGAATTACTTGAAGAATTGGACACAAAGGAGTAAGGAGCGCTTGAAGACCCGTTTGTAATGGAGCCCGGGTTTAAATGTAATAGTTATATTTAATTTTTATTCTTGCACCCTAGGTTTGACCTTTTGGTTCACTTGGTGGCTCTAGTGAACCAAACTAGAATAAAAGTCCATAATCAATCCGGGTAGAATATAGTATTCTATATGTGCATACTTACTATGTATATATTATATATTATACAACATGCTTCGCATGTTTAATAATATGACGCGTATTATATATATATATATATATATATATATATATATATATATATATATATATGTGTGTGTGTGTGTGTGTGCATGCGCGCTAAACAAGATGAGACAAATAATAACAAACCCCTAAAAGCAATTATATTAAGTCCTAAGCGTTTAAAGATATTTGGAATATCGAACGTCGCCTTCTAGCATGGTAAAGCAATAGAGTATTAAAATATTTAATATGAGTTTGTTGTGTCACACAAGGCAAGTATTAAATGTTTAAGATGTTGCTTTATCACATTTGATGCTTATACATAGACTGAACGATGTTGTTTTGTTGTGTCACCACAAGGACAGTGTTTTTCTTTCGAATATATGAAAGTGCTAGGATGGACTTAACTTGGATAATTTTGATTCGGATGTGTCACCACTTGATCAAAATAATCTAAGAGGCAAAATACAAGGAGTTACATAGAGATGTAATTGACAATAGTTGTCTACCTATTTATTTATATATCGTTTGTTGTGTCACCACAAGGCTATATACATTTGAAATGGGATCCTTAGTCTCACTAGCAAATCTTTAATTAGAATTGCCGAACTATATAATGAGGGTAATATAGTTTGATGAAAATAGTGGGAGATACCAATTTAAAATAAAGATCTAATTTATTTTGGTAATTAATTAAAATGAATGTATGCTAAAATGTTGTTAAATTACAAATTCATTTATAGAATTTTACAATGTCTAATTCACTATCACTGCGGAGCATATTAGATGCTAATTAATCGGACCTTATTAAAAGGACTGGTTAAAGAATTTGAGAACAGTTCTCAAGGCTGAAAAATCTATCTTATGTCCTTGATATGCCTATCCCTGCAATGGTTGCAGACAATGCCTCAGAGGAAGAGATTGCTACTTTTAGAAAGTGGCAAGATGATGCACAGTTGGCTCAATGCATCATGCTCGCATCCATGAGTAACGAGCTTCAGCGTCAGCATGAAACTATGGATGCTCCTGCTATACTCTTGCACCTTCAAGGAGTTGAAGGGTGAGGAAAGTAGGACTATTAGATATCAGATATCTAAGGAATTCTTCCGATCTAGAATGACCGATGGCACTACAGTACAGACATATGTCCTAAAATGATCAATCTGATTGAACAATTGGGACAACTGGGTTTTAATGGATGGAGAGATGATCCAAGATTTGATCTTGCAATCACTTCCAGACTCTTTCTCACAAATTGTTGTGAATTTCCACATGAACAAGCTAAATGTCAGCCTGCCTGAGTTGCTTAAACATGTTGAAAACTGAAAAAAGAGTCACTTTCCAACCAAGAAAGACCAAGTCTTACTGGTAGAAGTTTCTTCCAGGAAGCGGAAGAGGGCCAAAGGATCTTCTTAAAAGAAGAACAATTCAAGAAGGTAAATGGAAAGGCAAAAACAAAGGACAATAAGAACAAGACTGATGCAGATAGCAAAGGAGTTTGCTTCCACTGCAATAAGCCTGGATACTAGAAAGGAAACTGCAAGGAGAATCTTACAGAGGCTAACTAGAAGAAGCTTAGTGAAACTTCGGTTACAAATATGGTTTTGTTCATGATTGAAATAAAATAAATTTTTCTATAAGTCAAGGTTCTACTTGGGTATTGGATACCGGCTGTAGTTCTCACGTATGCAATCCAATGCAGAGACTAAGCAGAAGTAGAAAGCTAAACATACTAAGTAATCTTACGTGTGGAGAATGGAGCAATGGTTGCTACATTAACTGTAGGAACTTATAGTTTAGCGTTGCCTACAGGCTAGTCTATTAAGTTAATAAATTGTTATTATCTTCCAGTTCTCATTAGAAACATTAGAACTTTCATTGTTGGACAAGGAAGATTCTGGTATTATATTTAAGAACAATTGTTGTTCTATTTATAATAATGTTTTGTTTGAAATTGGAAGAATACTTGATAGACTTTGTATACTTGACTTACATGAAAAATAATTTTGCAAATTGAACAAACTAGTAAAAGGAAAAGGAGATGGTTATTCAAAGAGTTGAATTTGTGTCTGAATCATTTGAAATGTTCAAAAAATTCAGAAGTGAAATAAATTGACAAAGTGTTAAGATTCTTTGATCAGATCGAAGAAAGAATACTTGTGCAATGAGTTTCTAGATCATCTCAAAATGGTATTTTCTCATAATGGACACCTCCTGATACGCAATAGTTGATTGGTGTATCTAAAAGGAGAAATTGTATCTTGTTGGACATGGTGCAGTCCATAATGATTTTTACCGACATTCTAGTATCCATCTGGGGTTTGACCCTAGAAACGGCTGCATATCTACAAAATAAGGTAACCTCAAAAATCTGGCCCTAAGACTCCATAAAGGTTATGGATAGGGAGGATTCCTATTCTTAAGTATGTTAAGATAAGGGGTTGTCCAGCTTATGTGAAAAGGTTTCAAAGATAAGTTTGGGACAAAATCTGACAAGTGCAATTTGTGGGATATCCTAAAGAAGTTTAGGGTATTATTATTACTATAATCCTACACGCTTCCTTCTTAGATAAAGTGTTTATCATTGAAGAAGCTAGTGGGAGGGTAATAGATCTTGAAGGGGTTCAAGAACCACAAAGCACTTTAAGTCGAACCGAGGAACCTGTAGATAGACCTATTGTACCACAACCGAATTGTAAATCTGGAAGAGTACCGAAGATACCTGAGAGGTATGGATTCATCATAGAGGATGATGATGAGGTACGCATCATAGAGGATGATGATCCAGTTATATACGATGAGGCTATGAGTAGAAGATACTCAGAGAAATGGCAGATGGCCATGAAATCCGAAATGGACTCCATGTATAAGAACCAAGTATAGACTTTGGTGTATATGGGTCTTTAAGAGAAAGACTGGGGCAAATGGCAAGGTGGAGACCTATAAGACCAGACCTGTTTAAAAGGTTTTTCAAGTCAAGGAGTTGACTGTAATAAAATCTTATTACCGGGTAATGCTCAAGTACATTTGGATTTTGCTTGTGATTATAGCTTATTACGAAATCTGGCAAAATGGATGTGGAGACGTCCTTCCTCAATGAAGACTTGAGGAGAATGTATGTATGATACAGCCAGAGGAATTTGTTTCAAAGGTTGAAGCAAATCGTGTTTTAAGCTACAATGATCCATTAATGGATTAAAGCAAGCTTCTCAAAGATGGAACATTCGTTTTGATGAGACAATCAAAAGAGTTTGATTTTATCAAAAGGAGAATGAACCTAGTGTGTACAAAAGGGTCAGTGGGAGCACTGTGACATTCCTTGGTATTATATGTTGATATACAACTGATAAGGAATAACACACCAATGCTACAATCAGTAAAGATAAAATTATCTAAACATTCCTCCATGAATGACTTGGGAGGAGCATCCTATAAATTGGGGATATAAGTCTATATAGATAGATTTAAAAGGATGTTCGGCTTGACCCAAGGAACGTATATTCATTTGATGCTAAAGGCGTTTAGCATGGCAAACTCCAAGAGAGGTCTCATGATGATGAGCCATGGAGAGAATCTCTCTAAAATTGTCCCCAATTGAAAGAGAGATCACATGAGTTACTATCATGTATGCAATGAATATACTAGGCATGATGTTGATCAGTCATATTCTGGAGAAGATCACTGTAAGACAGTGATAAACATCTTTAAGTACTTAACCGGTATTGAAGATGTAATCATAATTCATGGTAGGTTTGAATTAAAACTAGAGGGCTAAACAGACTCAAGTTTTTTTAGACTGACCAAGACGATAACAAATCCACTTTAAGGTAAATCGTTACCTTGAAAGGTGGTGCAGTGAATTGGAAAGGTTCCAAACAGCAAAGAGTTGCTGGTTTAGTGACAAAGACAAAGTATATAGCTGTAAATGAAGCTGCAAGTATGATTGTTTGGATGAAAAGTTCATTACTGAACTAGGAATAGTTCCTAAGTCTCATCTTGAATTCAAACATGTGTTGTGGAACTTTCATTTGATTAGTGGAATCATTGAAAGAGAAGAAGTCACTATAGAGATAGTGGACTCTCAATAACAACATTGCATATCCATTTACTGAAGCTTTATCCAAACAGCAGGATGATCGTCACTTAGAGAAGAAGGGTATTAGATACCATGCCGATTGGCTTTAGTGCAAGTGGGAGATTGAAAGTAGTATGCACACAAGCCAATCATATTTGATATGATGTAGTATATACTTTGTAATCTTATTCGTTTGTAAAAGGCATTTTACATTATCTACATAGTGCTGTTATATTAAATGTGATAAACCCATAGTTTTGAGCAATGCTTTTAGAATCATGATGGTGATCATGCTAATGAGATCTAAATTCAAGATAGCTCACAAACTAAAATCGTTCCTAATCGATGGATTACTAAAAAGGGGATTAGTGAATCCGGATAGATTAGTACATACGTTGCTTGCTCTTATGAAGAGGATGATTGATCTCATAATCATTTGTGTGGAGACACTAAAGCAAGTGTGTAGGTGCTTATTAGAGAATAAGTTCACTGAACGTGGCTCGCTAAGGAATACCTAATGGAGTTTTACTCGCCTGTCAATAGGAATTCCTCTAGTGATAGTAGTACAAGTGATCCTTGGACTTGAGATCATCATAGTATCTTGTGTATGATGAGTTATACTTTAACATGTTCCTTAAGACCCTTAGGTTATATATTAAAGGGTATGATTGGGTATAATAAGTTATACATGGAGATAGGTGAATGATCAACAAAGAATCTACCACTTCTAGTAAAAGGAGTGAATGTCCTATGTGATTCGATAAATGACGACTCAGAAGTCTTTGGCCAAAGCAGAATGAAATTAGAAAGGAGTTTCTAATTTGCATTAATCAGAGTTGTGCATTTGAGAATCGAAATACATATAATTAAATAAAATAAGACTTGACAGTAATTCCATGTCTTATATTTAATTGAGACATTGTATGGTAGAAGGATTGAATTGTACGGTAACTATTCACTGAAAGGTTCTTTTGTGATTAATGTTGAAATCTATATTATCTGGAAAGTCGTTGATCGCTAAGGGGGCTTACCCTTATTGTAGAATAAATATTTTTATTTAAATGAATTAAATAGTTTAATTTATGTATTTAAATAAGATTAGAATTGTTCTAATTGATTTATTCACAACCGGTTTAATATGGAGAACCTAAAGGGTCACACCGCAAAAGGAAAATATTTATTTAAGAAGTAAATGGCATAATCGTAATACTAAGTTAAGTGTATTTAATTTAATCTATAGAGATAGAATAAATTAAATAGCTTAATATTTATTATTTAATATTTTGGAAATATTAAATATAAATTAATAAGAGGAGTCTTATTATTATTATTACTATTACTATTATTTAATTCCTAATAGAGATTGGGAATTAATTAATAGAAGTACTCTCTCATGAATTCCTAATTGGATTAGGAGTTCAATTAATTAAAGGAGTTTAATTAAAATAAAAATCCTAATCCTAAATAGTTTAGGAGGGTTCACTATATCTATAAATAAGAGGAGTCTTATCATGATTTTGGGGTTAGACAATTTACACACTCTTCCATGAGAATTGGAGAGAGAGAGTACTTGCAATTTCTATAGAGATAGAAACTAGGGTTTTGCCAACACCCATCTTCTTGAACAACTATTATTCCTTGGTGGATCACCTCTAGAGGCCAAACACTTGGGTGACTAACGTTGATCAAAGGAAGGAATGTAATCGGTGAAATTCAAGGAGAACGCGAAGGAATTGGAGGTGAACTTGTACCCGAGGAAGCACGGTTCTACGAGGGTATAATTTCTTAATCTCTATCTCTTTCGTTTAATTGATAATTGAGCACATGGATGATCATGGTGATGGTTTGTATGAAAATTTTAAAATCCGTTTTATCGCGCTTCCGCACTATTTATGTAATTTGATTGCATATTCGCGCTATGTACAAACCTAACACTCTAATTCTCCAAACTCCTTCTAACTCAAAATCTCATAAGTTTTTCTCTCTTTTTCTCTCTGTATTCTCTAACTTTAGACTTAGGAAAATAATAATACTGATAATAAACTATTATAACTATACGTATAAAATAACTGATGAGTATATGTGTGTCAGTTAAGCACATAATGGCTTTAACTGCTCCCATGTTCTTAAGGCCATGTTTGGTTTGTCACTTAAAAACTCCTTTTTAGTTTATTTTAATTAACTTGTTTATTATATAGTTTATTTATCACACTTTAATTAATCAAATTATATTATTTAATTTTAATTAAATAAAAGCCACTACTACTCATTAAATCAAATTATCACATAATAAAAATTCTCATTTATTTAATTATGACAAATCAATAAATCTCTAATTAATTATTAAATTAATTAGGATAACATCACAACTATTACACAACTCATTTAATTTAATTATCCCAATTAAATTCACAATTTGCACTATAAAATTATTTCACATTAATTTAATCAATGTAACGCATTTAATTAAATTAATCTACAATAATTTCATCAAATATTTATTTAACTCAATAAATTAATCAACACAAATATTTATTTAATTCAATAAATATTTAAAGATCAAATATAAAAATCTCGTTCGTTATATAAAAGATGCACTCTGGGCTTATAAAACAACATACAAAACTCCCATTGGCATGTCATCATATTGGATAGTATTTGGGAAACCATGTCACCTTCCTGTGGAGTTAGAGCACAAGGCTTTCTAGGTAATTAAGCAATGCAACATGATTTTGGATAGAGCTGGAGAGAATAGAATGTTACAGTTATAAGAGCTTAAAGAATTGAGGAATGATGCATATGAAAGTTCTAAACTGTACAAGGATAAGATTAAGGCTTTTCATGACAAGCGAATTTTGAGAAAGACTTTCACTATTGGACAAAAAGTTCTCCTTCACAATTCAAGGCTGAAATTATTTCCCGGTAAGTTGCGTTTTCGTTGGGAAGGTCCATTTATTATTACTAATATTTTTCTTTATGGTGCTATAGATATTCGAAATCCAAGAACAGGGAAGATATTTAAGGTGAATGGTCACAGGCTCAAACCCTTCTATGAAGGCTATCAGATCGCGGATGTTGAGATGATGGATTTGGTGGATCCCATATATGAAGCTTAAGAGGATTGGTGTCAGGCAAACAATATTAAACAAATATGTTGCTTGAGAGGCAACCCAAGATTTCAGATTTGTTTTTCTTTCTCTTTTTACTTTTTAGTTGTGTTTTATTTAGTTACTCTTTTTTTGCATGATTGTCTTACATTGGGGATAATGTGTGGTTTGAGTGTGGGGAAGAGGTTTAAGTCTAAGGTAAGTTTTGCTCTAAGTTTGATAATCTAAGTTGTTTTATGAAAAATTAAGAATTTTTTTGCTATAAGCCACTATTTGGCTCTAAATTTTTTTTATTTTATTCGCCTAAGCTTTTAAGGGTTATGTTTGTAGAATGAAAATTAATTCTAATTGATAGAAGTTGTTTGATGCTTAATTAATTAATGAATGATGATAACTGAGTCAGGATCCACAGTTGACTGATTTTAATTGAATTAATGTTACATGAGTACTTGAATATGAGATACATGCTTAATTGATTGAGTTATATGTGGGATTTGACTATGTGCACTAATCTTATGATTTAGAACTGTTTATCTGCTTATTTTGTTTATAGAATCGTACTAAAAAAATTGAAAAGAAAAAAAGAAAAAAAATGAGAAAAATAAAAAAATGCAAAATCATGTGTTGGGTTGAGATGGAGCGTAAAATGTACTCTCCCATAAACACATGCATAAGTGAGAAGGAGCGTAAAACGCACTCACTTGCAAAAGAAAATAATGTATATAGTGTGAGATGGAGCATAAAATGCACTCACCTGTAAAAGTTTGAGTTGAAAGTTCTGTTGGGTGAAAAAAATAGCAGAAATAATATGTTCTGGGTTGTGAATCGTGTGACACCCCCAAATCCGGGAACTTCATTTCCTCATGATTTGGTGTTCACAATCCAAAAACATCACATCACATCTAACTACCCATTCAAATATAAATGAAAATACTTGGATAGAAATAGAAATCTCCCATTAGAGGGTTACAACATCATTCATAAACAAATCCCAGGTTATCTAACCTTAATTAAACATCAGTGCGGAAAACATAAATCAAGTCTATTACAGAAATAACAACAAAGCAAATACGACAAGTCTTCATCACTTATTTGCTTTTCCTTTGCCCTTACTAGTAGATGGCTCGTCAGTTCTTTCAACCTTAGCTGCAGTGTTATTATGCAAGGGTGAGCAATGATTGCCCAGCAAGTATAACAACAACAATAATAATAACATGCGAAATAAATCAACGGATATCGAATAATTGAAGATTTAGCTTTGAGTCAAGAATGTAAAACAAGATTCAAAAGAACATCTGAGGGTCTTAAGACCACGAACTATGTCCCAGGTTATCAAGTATTTCTACTTTAAACCTTTAACAGTCGTGAGACTATATGGACCTTTCTTCTCGTACTCAGGGGGATCAGCCCTTTGTACCATGTATGTGCACAACATCTTAACGCTAACGCATAAATAATATTTCCCCCTGTATAAGGGTTGTTCATCTCAGTTTTGGACATCGGAGGGTCCGCACCAAAGGAAGTTTGGTTTGGATTTACTTCAATAACGTTTCTAGAATTTAGAACGCTCATCAACTATGGACTAGTTCGAATCAAAAGGGTTCGCTAGTCAATCAAGGTTCAAAAGGTGTAATTCGAGAATCAAAAACTTAAATCTCACAAAAGGTACGATTGAATACGTTCTATGTAACTGAAGCATTACAAAGAGGAAATTAAAAACTTCTCATTGAATTCATTGAAATTGAATGGAATAGGAAACAATAACTTGCTCACGAAGTAATAGCATTATGAAGCTTGTACTCTATGATAAAAGAAAATTTTATAGAAACTTGCGCGTAAACGTAAAAAAGTAAAGGATAAGATACTTGCCTCGTGCGTAGACTAAAAATTTAAGACTCACGTTTCTCTAATCAACCTATACATTCCGTTTATAAAACAGTAACAATAATTAGTTACAGTATTATAAACACGTCAAAACTCATTCTCATTTAAACTCAATAGCTCAGTTGACCCAAACAATCAATGGGCTTATGCTACCACTTTTCACAGTAAATTTTAACATTCATTTTATTACATTAGCCTAAGCTTTAGGTATAACCACGATTTCATACCATGATCACAAAGAAAGAATAAAATTTCTACTCTCGTCTTTTTACTTGTTTTTTTTTTTTTTTTTCTTTTTTTTTTTTTTTTTTTTTTTTTTTTTTAAGTTCTCGCCGGGGCGAGAAAAAACCTTCACAAAACTCTCGCTCGAGGCGAGCTCTCGCCGGGGCGAGGAATTTCTTCACAAAATTCTCGCCGGGGCGAGCTCCTCGCCGGGGCGAGGAATTTCTTCACAAAAATTCTCGCCGGGGCGAGCTCCTCGCCGGGGCGAGGGATCCCTTCACAAAATTCTCGCCGGGGAGAGAATTACGAATTCCAGTTTCTGCAGTTCGCGAAGAACGCAGAAACAGGCCAAATATTTCCCATTTTGTTATTCTTACATCAAATTAAACATACCCAATTATCATTTATGGTTTGAAATCAAAACCCATTCCATAAACAGTGATTTTGACATCACAGACAATCTAAATAATCAATTAAAACTAAAATTTTCACTGTTCATGTTCTGTATTTACATATTGATACAGTTAACGAAATCAATCACAGTAAATTCGTTCCTTAACCAAATCAATCCATTTAAGTTTCATTCTTTTCGTTTTTACATGCATAAACATAAACAACTATCAATTTAACGATTAACATGTAATTCAAGCATAATTTTTCATACTTATAAGTCATATTTAAACTCTGTTTCTCTGTAAATTTCAGAACTTCTAATTCAAGGCATATTCTTATGAATTAATTACTCTAAATCTCATATACATCATATAAAAGACGCTTATACATGCTTTCGAATATTCAATCATCATTCTATAAAATTTAACCATATAACTTAATTTACAGAAAACTCAGACATGCATTCATGGAGAAAAATTAAGAAAACATAAACTAAAGGTTAAAATTAAGAATTACCTTAACAAGAAATTAAGATTATGCAACAAGGTGAGTAGATTTTCTTCTTCAATTCTCTCAAACTCTCTTTCTTTTCTCTATGAATGAATTTTGGAAACTGATGATGGGAATGGCTGATAATAGGATACGTGAAGTTTTACATCTGACGAGTGGTGTCAGTTAATCCCATAATGGGTTAACTGACCTCAACTCCTAATAAGGCTTCGTTTGGCTAGCTCATTATTCTCCCTTCTAATTTATTTTAATAAAAAGCTTATTACATAGTTTCATGTCACACTTTAATCAACTAATTAATCTTAATAAAATCAAATATATAAAATAGAAAAATTCTACATTAAATCACATAGTCATATAAATAAAATTCTCATTTATTAAATATGACAAATTATTGAATCTCTAATTAATAATTAAATTAATTAGAAATAACATTATACTAATTTAAATAATGTATTTAATCAAATAAATTCAATTAAACACCTATATTAAATATAAAAATTCTTCACATTAATCTAATTAATGTAACACATATAATTAAATTAATCTACCATAAATTCATCAATTAATCAATTAATTCAACAATCAAATCCTCAAAAATATTTATTTAATCAATAAATATTTAAAATAATTTACAAAAAAATTCTCGTTCGTCACAAATCGGTTGTTCACGGTTATTGTTCCATATAAAATTAGTTGGGTATGTATATTGATCATAGGAAAGATATTTATGTGAATGCATTTTAATTTAATGATGTTTACTGGTGAATGATAAGGTTGTTGTTATGAGTTGATTGATGAAGTGTTAATCAGATTTCTGTTAGTTAGTATTAATATTCATAGTTGAAAATTGAATTAAAACTTTTGAAAGTTTGGTTGAATAGAATTCAGATGAGTTTAATAAGACATTTGTTTTGATTTACACGAGGACGTGTAAAAGTTAAGTGTGGGGGAATTTGATGAATGCATAATATTATATGATTTTGAATCATTTATGTTTAGTTTAATTACATGTTTTATGTACATATGAGCTTATTAAGGTATTTATTAATTTCATGATGAATTGGAGCTGAAAAGAAGAAAAATGATCAAAATGGGTGCGTAAGGAAAAATAAAAAACTTACAGAATAAAGAGGCACTCTATAGGCAGGGCCACAGTGCTTTATAGGCAGCGCCGCGGCGCTAGAAGCTTGAGCCACGACTCTCAAGGGCGAAGTCGCGACGCTAGAAGGGTTTTCGCGAACGAGTGGGACGCGTAGCCAGTCGGTAGGATTTTCAAAGTTTTGTTATTTATGAGGAATTCTACTACAAATTGGATTGTTATTTCTTAGAGTTTTAGGACTTTGTTCTATGAGTATAAATATATTGTATTAGTTAAGTTTTAGATTTCTTCTATCACATAATTGAGAACCCTAGTTTTGGAGATTGAAGATCGAAGGCATATCAGGCTAAGTTTTTATTTCATTTCTAAAGGATGTGGAACCTTATTTACAATTAATGGTTTAATTGAGTTATACATTATTTATTTCTTCTTATATGAGATTTATTTTTGATAATCTATTTTAATTAGTTGAATGATATTTGTTTTGATTGATTTAATAATGGCCAATTAAGTTAATCAAGCTTTTGTCATATGTTAGATAAAGATATAATATTAAGCAACCGATATTGTATCTAATCATAAGTAACAGTTAATGATACCTAATTATAGACAAGCTTTTGAGTATTGTTATGATTATCAAAAGACAAGTTAAATAATCTCTGATTGTGTGATTGTTGCTTAGAGTAACCTAATTCCTTGATTTTTAATACTACTGTTATAGGTTGTATGATAGTTAGGATCTAATGAGGCGATTGTTACATTAGATTTAAAATCTAAGGGGAATTTTGAATAATTAGCGATTACAATTATCTAGGTTTATTAGTTTCATTGAAAGAAGGGATAATGTTATACTTAGTTGTCCTATTATTGTGAAAAGGGTGATATTGAACTGAAGAACTGAAGCTTTTAATACATTGGTTATTCATATTATTTTTTAAATTCTATTTTTGTCAATTAGTTAATCAAATTCAAAATCCCCCAACTTTTACTTAATGTTTAGAAGACATTAGAATAGATTAAGACAATATCACTCTTTGTGGGTTCGACCCTTGCTTATCGCTTTACTGAATTTTGTGTTTATAGAGTAATAGTAAAGTTTTAATTTTGGAGTGTTAACAACAGCTACCATTATGATATACATATTAGATACTTTTACAGATTCAGAGAGTTCTTATTAGCTATGTTAGGCTAGGTTTTCTTATTCAGTTCTAGGGGATGTTGAACCTTTATTACATTTGATGGGTTAATTGAGTAACAATATTCATTCCTTCTTATATGAAATTCATTCATGATAATTTGTTTTAACTGTTGAATGTTATTTGGTTTAACTAATTTGATTTCGGCCGGATTGAATTGATCAACTAATATCATCTACTAGATTAAGGAATAATATTACGTGTAATAGATATTGTTCCTAATCACAAGTAGCAGTTAGTAATATTGATTGCGCTCAAGCTTTTATGTATTACTATGGTTATCAGAAGACTAGTTAGATAATCCGAGCTTGTGTGATTGTTATTTAGAATAGTCTAATTCCTTAGTTCTTAATGCTGCTGTTATATTAAATTTAGAGAGTTTTGGGTAACAGAGCTTGTTGTTGCCTAGGGCTATTAGTTTTATTGAACGAAAGAGTTGTATTATACTAGATTACTCTGTTAATTATAAGGGGTGATACTAAACTGAAGTTTTTGTGACGTTTCGAAAATGTGGCATGATTAAATTGAATATGTGAATATTATGCTTCGGTGTAATAGCGTAATATTTAAATTATTAATTACATGAATATGTGAAAGGAAGTCCAATATATTTATGTGTATATTGGTAATGAATAAGTAAATTTATTCTTATTAAATATATAAGGAATATATTAAAATATATATTTAAATGAGATGAATAAATTGTTTGAAAATAATTTATAAAAGGAAAAAGATATTTAAATTTAATTATACAAAATGAAGCTGTATATATTAAATAAGGGAATTAAAATAATTAGTAGAAAGAATATTAATTATTCTAGTGCAATTAATTATCGCGTAAAAAGTGATAAAATATAAGGTTGAAAAATATTCTATAATTGTTAAAATAATTTTTGTAATTATTGAAAATATTTAATTATTTAATTTTCATGAATATTGGGATACATATGCACGTAATGTACCATTACGCGATATGTACGGGGTAGAATTAAAGAAAGCATGAGCTGGGAGTTTTTAAACAAACTAAAAGCTGAGTCAATAGAGACTCAGCAGGAGGTGCCTTCAAACTAAGCTCCTAGACTACTACTAAGCAAGGCTAGGCCAAAGCCAGAAAGGGATAATCAACCTTCTTTCTTTCCCTCCATTCTCCATGCACGTTCCTATCTCTCTCACACACAAATTGGAAAAAACTTCCAAGCTTCCATACTTTCCAACTAAGAAGAAAGAATTGGGAATTGAAGAATAGGAGAAAATCCAAATTGAAGGAAAATCATCATACAAACAAGATAAAGATTTAAACCTATTTCATTATAGGAATCAATCAAAGAATCCTAATCATTTTTTCCTTTCTTTGTTCTATATATTGAAATTGAGTGAAATAATTGAATTGGTTATGTAATTATGGTTTAACTGTGAATTGTGACTTAGAAACAAAGAGCCTAGTATTTGATGTGCGGAGTTATAAGGAAGGGAATTATGGAATACCCGCAATCAAATCGCTAAGGAAACGAACGAAAATCATAACGCGCACGTTATGTTCGTATAATGTCTGTAAATATTATAGAAATGACTAAAAACTTGGAATTTTACGAAGTTGAGACTCTAGA
>JAVJAP010000043.1:0-157500 GCA_034770075.1 Aralia elata | reverse complement strand
TACATTCATGTTGGTTAATACTTTATAGATAGATGTGTGTGAATAAATAGTACCGTGTAGTAACGAATAAGGGTTTGAAGGTATCTGAATTTGGGGGCGTCACAAGCTGGCATCAAAATTGTAGGTTAGAAACCTTAGGTGGGGATACCTTGGGCTATAACCTTAGACATGTTAGAAAGATAAATAGTAAATAACTCGAATAGAGTTGTAGATGATGGATTGAGGAAATTCATCTAAGGAAATTAAAAGAAATAAAAGATAACGTATATGAAACTATTATGTGTTATGTGATATATAACTTATATTATGTACTAATCGAGTTATTTAACTATGTGTAGATATCAGGTGAAGAAATCCAAGTCATATATATAGATGTCGAGGAGCAATTAGCTCCAACCCCGCTAGCACACCCCACAGCCCACGCCTGAGCCAATGCTAGTTGTGGTAATAGAGAGTGACCAGGAGACTAATTCTGAGGAGGATCCCGAAGAGGGACCTTATGAAGAAAAGGTACATGATAATGAAGGGGTTAGGGATGATAACAAAAATCCTGAGATTTAAGAGGCTCTTATGCAGATGGGAGCATTCGTCCATTTTCTACTGAGTAGGGATACGGAGTTGACCACTCGACTCTAAGCTGCGGAGGAAAAAACCCTGTACTATAAGAATAAAGTACAAGAGATGCAAGTAGAGCTGCATGAGATGTATAATGTCTAGGAGGAAGAAATTTTGAATAGAGAAAGGGCCAAGGAGGAGGCTCACAATCTTAGACAGGAAGTGCATGGTATTAAAAGGAAAGCTGATGACATGAACTACGCTTACATCACTACGATGGAACGTGTGCAGGATGATGTCTGGACCTACCCCGATGAGATCGGGTAGTTTCACCATTCCATTTCTCGCACCTGGGTGATTGCTATCACCGAAAAATAAAGGGTTAACACGATTGCCCATAGGATAACTTAGGGTGGCAATAAGGTTTAGAAGTATGAGATAGTGTTTGTTAATATGTGTACATGGTTGTATATATGATATAAATATGGCAGTATGTGTATGTACTAAGAATCCCCAACTTTTGATATTAATAATGGGATATCTTTTGGGAAGTCTACCTCGATAGTGGTTAAAGATTAGGGTATGTAGGATCCTTTTTGGAAGAAAGAATTTTTTTGATGTAAATAGTAAGTGAATGCTATAAGTAAGAGAATAACAATAGAAGCTATGAAAAGCAAGAAGTTTAAAATGTAATGAAAAACATATCTAATATAAATATGATTAAATATGTTTTGTTATGAGTATTGTTATTAAGCATTGAATGAAAATGTTTTAAACCAAGAAATTCTTTAATAATAATAGATTTTATAAAACAGGAAAAAGCCACCAAAAGGAAGGGGTCGAGAAAAACCACCAATGAACAGAAATAGAGATGAAGAATCGAATAATGATAATGAAAACGAAGGTAGGGGTCAAGAGAACCCAATGCAACAATTTGTTGAGTTATTGATGGGAGTGTTTCAAAATAGAAACCCTCCTAATCCTAATGTTAACATCAACCCTACGGCTATAACTTTAGTAAATTTTAAAGACTTTAAAAGCGTGGGACCTCCAGAATTTCGAGGAACCATTGAGCCTATTGAGGCTCAAACCTGGGTAAAAGAAATCGAGAAAGCTTTTGAGATATCTAGGGTAGGTGACGAATAGAAAACCTCTTTCGCCGCTTACATGTTAAAGGGGGAAGCCAATTTTTGGTGGGAAGCAAATAAGACTAGAGCCGGAGAAGGGATAATTAGGTGAGAAAGATTTAAGGAAATCTTTTTCGAGAATTATTGTAACGACCCCAAAATTTTAACAATTTAACTCTCGACACCAGTCATTAACAATACATCAAACTTCTGTTAATACATCATTATTCGATGACATAAATATTAAAAATGCGGAATAATTAAAAACTTTTCTATTACAAATCGTCCTCGTTCCCAAAACTTTTAACCTTTACATCTAAATATCTTAGAATCATGTTAATATTATGATTCTCCTTGTCTAAAAGTTTACATCTCATTACAACTTTACAACTCAACACAAATACATTTATCAAAATCTTAACATAGTTTAAGTAATAACTTCAACTAAAATATTTAATCTTCATGCATCATTTTGAACTATGTCATTCAAGCAGCACATAATGTTACCTTGAATCTTTAACCTGCAAAAATGGTTATGTGCAAGAATGAGCTCGACAGCTCAGCAAAATCTAACAGCTTTCATGCAATACGTAGCACATAAACAACATGCTCATCGTATACATCATAAACATCTAACTAAATATATCATATAAACTGTACATTACATATCAAATAAAGATTGAGTTTCATAACTCAATTAACATTCTTTAATCAACAAATGTAGTCATAGATTAACTTTAACATTTCATACTTACAACATATATATAACACATCATGCTCTTTATAATACAGATTTAAAATAGTTAATCATCAAGTTCACATAATAAATAGGAATTGAAAGACTTGTCTGGCTCGTAGATTACCAATTACCATAAACAACTTATAATTATCTGTACCTCAAGTATCTTACACAATATATAATCATGCACATCATTTATTAGTCACATAACAACACTTAGTATTTGTTTGCGTTAGCTCTACTTTACATTCCATAATCCCGTGCTTAACTGATGCACAATGTTCAATTAAGTCTAATTGTGTGAACTTCACCTTACACCTTATTTTTACTCTTCTTAGGCGACACTCGAAGTTCATTCTAGTGTTTAAGACTAATTAAGACTCCATATTATAAATCTATCATTCAGTAAACTTTATTGTAGTTGACTGACACAACTTTGTCTTATTACCCTTCACATTTTGCTTTGTTTATCATAACATTTAGTTAAGTCTCAAACCTTATCTTTACATCACATTAGATGCACAATACTCGTTAACATTAATTACGTCAGTCTCTAGCTCGTGATTTTCTTTTAGTCACCACTTAACATTTATTTAAGTCTTTATAACTTACTAACGCATCATTTTTTAATCATCATTTGTGTGATTGTAACATGTTATTAGGTCTTATAGCATGTTTTACATTTCTTTACAATCATTCATTAAGGTTATATAGACATTTCTAGAATTTTACAATTAAAATCTCATTTCTGGGCAAAACTAACTACCGGCACTGCGGCGCCGCATTTATACTAAGGAACTAGCACTGCGACGTTGGTTATATTTTGGTTCGGACCGGGTCGGTGATGCGTCACCCGATTTGTACTAGCAAGCGGCACTGCAGCGCTGCTCATCAGACTCAGGTACTGAAGTTCACGAATCAGAAAATTTCAGACCAAAAACTCACAGATTCTTCACCCAATCAGCAATTTAACCAAACCCAGATATTTTAGACTTTGTAAAAACAAAACCCAACATATATACAGCGATTCTAGCAACTTAAACAACTTAAACATCTAATTTAAGAGAATTAAAACCAAAGTTCATGCTCTATTTTCATATTTCAATATATTTAGCGTAATAGTTCACCACGAATTCGTTATTTAACAAATTGATTCATTTCACTTCTGTTGTTTTCGTTTTTCTACATACTAACAACATATATCATCAATTTATAGATTTCTACATGTATCACTAGCCAATTTTAGCCTCAAAATAGGCCAAAACACATATTTCCTCAAAACTCTAATTTTTCATCTTTAACATGCTCTCATGATTGATACCCAAAACCAATTATAATTTACTCATAACAAATTATATATACCCAATAACATATATAATCAACACAATCAAATTCCCCAACTTAACATTCATAGAAACTTACAAAACTCAAGAAAACCCAAACTAAAGCTTAAGGTTAAATCATTACCTTTTAATTTCTTCTTAGACTAGTTAGAAGATAAGAATTGCTTGATTAACCCTCTTCTTCTCCTTTGAATTCTCAGACTTTTCTCAGTCTCAGGCTTAACATAATACATAACATAAAAAAAACTGTCAACATTAAGGGTTTTAGCAGTTACAACTCACTAAAAGTCTTAGGGCCTTGTTTGGTCTAACTCAAATAGACTCCAATTTCATTTATTTTAATACTCCTCTATTATATAGTACATATGTCACACTTAATTTAATTACTAAATCATTTAGCCCCATTAAGTAATTATACAATTATAATATGTATAATTACTACACTAAAAATTGTGAAATTATATTCATAAATAAGATAAACACTTCTACTAAGAATAAACATTTCTATTAAAATAATTAATATTTATTCCACTAATTATTTTAATTAACTCAAATGAATTATACAATTATTATGTATAATTATTTAGTTTCTTTCCTATAAATTATCCCAAGACAATTTATTTAATCTATACATTTAGTCACATCATAACTATTAATTCCATTTATCAATCTCTAACCAATATTTATTTATAGGTATATTGGTTTTCCTCTCTCATCATCAACTTATATTTTATTAACATCATTCAAAATATTAAACCCTTTCATATATTACCATGACATGTAATATATTAAGAATACCAAATTTAATAAACACAATCATTTTCCTTATGCAAAACTCATATATTAACCCACTATTTTACTTAAGTGAATTAACTCTTTTATTCCCTTTACTAAAACACCATAGTATAACTTCAACTTAATTTAAAGTAACCAAAATTTATAAGGTAACTTCCCTTGCCACCAAATTCCTTATCGTGACTGATTCCTTTTATTTCCTTTAATAGTTTAATCAACTATTAAATCTCATATATATATATATATATATATATATATATAATTTCTTTACATCAAACACATAATTCAAGATATATAACACATATATACACATAACCTAACTCAAAACATCTCATAATAAAATTTTCTTGTTTAATAATTTTTAAAATTCGGGTTGTCACATCCTTCCACCCTTATAAGGATTCCATCCTCGGAATCAACGAAACCTCTCTTACTCGGTTTCCATCGAACCTTTTTCAAAAGTTTTATTATAGAATAACTTCAACGCATTACCTTAATATAGGTTTTATAATTTCTTCACCACCCATCTTCTCAACAAATTCTCGTAGATTCTACTTCGAAATCTCTATTTGAACTTGATACTATTCTGAGTATTACGTATTCTTTAACCTACTCATTACCTTTTTATAAGGGTTTTTGTTATAGGCTCAATTCATAGACACTCAGGATATTACAGTTATTTTCGAGAAAGCATGCAGAATAGGATGGAAGTCCGATTCTTAGAACTAAAATAAGGGGACATGATTGTGCCCCAATATGTTGTAAAATTTAATAAGTTGGCTAGGTTTGCTCCACACTAAGTGGACACTGAAACCAAGAAAACAAGAAGGTTTGAGCTGAGCTTAAAACCCTGGCTCTACAATAAGGTTGTCGTGTTTTTTAAGCTGAATCGTTTGGAGCACTCTTAGAAAAGGCTATAATAGCCAAAGAGGAAAGTGAGGCCATGAGCCTCTATAATAAAGAAAGAAAGAATAAGTTGAGACCCGAGGGAACAGTCAAATTTAAGAGGGGCAATGGTAGTGGAAGCAATAAGAGAAAATGAAATAACTCTGGGGATGCCGGATATCAGCAAGGAGACCAGAAGAAAAGAATTGAAGCATGTAGAAATTATGGAAAGAATCATTCAGGAATATGTTTAAAGTGAAAAGCTGTATGCTACAAGTGCGGGCAGGAGGGATATATTGCTCCCAACTGCCCCAACCTGAAGAAGAATTCAGGATGTTTTATTTGTGGGTCGACAAATCATTTGGCAAGGAATTGCCCAAAAAAGGGTAATGAGGGAGGAAGTGGCACCAAGTGGAACAACAGTGGGAAGTTAGCCATAACTAGTCCCCCTCCATTGAACAAGTCGATAGCGAGGACAGTAGCAGCCGGAGGTGGAATTTCAGGTATTATTTCAATCAATTATATAAATGTATATGTTTGATTCGGATGCAACCTATTTTTTTTCTTTGAATATTAGGATTACGTATACCTTTAGGGACATCAAAATCCTTTAAATATAAGTATAAGGAAGAGAATTTCAGGAGAAGGAACAAGTTAAAAATATTACTCATTAATAAAGGATAATAAAAATTTCAAGGAGGAATTCAAGTTCTGATTAATAACCAAGTTAAATCATACCGGTTAAATATAGAATGTTAATTTCGGCCATATCAGATTGAGATCCCTTTTGTGACATCTAAAGTGGATCGACCACCTACCTCGAGAAGAATTCACATATAAAATAACTATTGCACGAATATATACACATCGTCGTATGAAGCATTATGTGGAAGGTGTAACGACCGCGGATCGTGGGTAGTTTTGTAACATGAGCCTATGAATTTTATTGAATAAATTAAACTTTTATTAATATTATTCTCTGTTATGTGTTTGAATATTTTATTACTACATATGACATGTATGTGATAATTTTTGAGTGTTGTTAATTCATGGTATTGATTAAATCATTTAGAGGAATAACGTTAAAACACTATTTATGCAAAAGACGCTTTTTTTGATTTTTTAACTTTTCGTAATTTCGTCAAAGCATTAATGTGTGGGGTTAATAATCCAGGTGTGAGATTTTATTTTGAGCCCAATTGAATTGATAATTAGAAGCCAAAAAAATTGTGAATAGTGGCCCAAATAGTAGCCCAAGACCCACGGGTTGAATCAATGACCCAAACCCATAATCCATAACCTATAACCCATGACCCATAGGGGAAATAGGTTACATAACCATCAGCTGATCATTTGAAGGAGAAGAGTACGGGGGAAAGAGAAGGAAGAGAGGGAGAAGAGAACCAAAGAAGGTGAGAGAGCATGGAGAGGAGCAAAGCTCACTCTCCCAGCCATGGGGAGCTGCCATGTATGGCACGCTCATCTCCTCTACCCACCCAAAGGAGCTCAGATCATCCCTCTATAAATATCAACCCTTGCATAGCCTTCCATTCCTGTCATTTTTGCTAAGTGTTATAACTGAAAATTTGAGAGAAGAGTGAGAAGTGAGTTCACGGGTAGTTTGAGGAAGAAGAAGGATTATTGTAGCAGCTGTTATTAACCCAATTAGCAACCTAGAAGAAGCTCCAAGAGGTAAGCAATATAAAGCCTAACTCATTTCCATAATATTTTCAAGTTCCTAGTTTTGCTATGATTGCTTGTTGGAGTTATGTGACTGATTTTGCTTAGTTGGTTCATGAACATGTACAAATGTTGTTAGCTCTATAAAAACCAATGATATATGAAAGTGGAACAATGAATGAGAATCGAACCTATGCATAAGGAACAAGAAATGGACTGTGATAGACATTATGGACTGTTATGGACAATTCATAAGTATTGATGAAAATGTAATCACTTTGTTTGGTGGTATGAATTGGTTGTGTACTGTTAGTATATGTCCAGAAGCTATGAGAAATGATTTCAATGTGAAATCTGGGGTAGCCATGTATTGGCAAAGCTATGAGTTCTGAACTCTAAGGTCATGCCCAGAAACTGTTTGATTGAATGCCCAAGAGAAGAATTTCTCTAAAAAACATGAGTGTGATTAATTGATGAAATGATGTTATGTTGCTTAGCCTAGTAATAGAAGCATGTGTTAAGTCATATTGACTTGTTGTATAATAGTTAAGACACAAAGAGGAAGAATGAATTGGCCTAACTCTGAGTTTTGCTGAAAACTAGTTAGACTAGGCTCTTTGGAGCCACTATTTTGATTTATTAAAGAGTCTATAAGATTATGAATCCATGAGGGTTTTGTAGTTCATGTTATAAGCTTTCCATAGCCTCCGGAACGGCCTAATTCTGACTTATAACGAAGAAGTTATGAAGGTTTGAAGTTTGTGTGTCAAAACAGAGCTTGCTGGTAGAATAAAATTGAGTCATCCAGGGGACTCTTCGCCGGGGCGAGCTTGTTTGGCCCAGGATTCTCGCCGGGGCGAGCTCCCTGTGTTCCAGTTTTGCAATTCTGACTTCCTTTAGTAAAATGGACCTAACTTTCTCATACGAACTCCAAATTGGATGATTCAAGATGATCCTAAAAGCTAAGAAGTAGACCTACAATTTTCATTATTTAGAATTGGTAATTTTAGACTTAATCAATTTCTATATTGGCCATTTTTAGGACTATTGTGCATTAGAAGGCAAATAGAGGGCGTCGTATGTAACGAATGTAATTTTTGTGAATAAATAAAAATATTTATTGAGATAAATAAATATTTTTGTTAATTTATTTATTGAGTAAAATAAATAAATGATAAAGTTATTGTGGAGTAATTCATTTTAGTGTAATTATGTTAATTGTAATTTAAATGTAATTTGATGTGTCTATTCTAATTTAATTTAATAATTAAATTAGATGAATAAATGATTTACTTGAATAAAGGATTTGTTTGAATAAGATAATTTATTTGATAATATTATTATTGGTCAAATAGAAATTATAAATTAAATTAGTAAGGTTTAATTGAATTTATTTAATAATAAGTTTAAATTAAATTAAAGGTGTGACAATTAAACTATATAATATAATGGGTTATTAAAATAAATGGAAAAGGGTTAATTTTAGTTAAACCAAACAGGGCCTTGTGACCCTTGGTTGGTAAAAATGGATTATTTTTCTTTGGTTCTACCAAACAAGGCCTTTGAAATCCCATTTTTTCTGCATTTGAGTTTGCCAAACATGGCCTAACTCTTGGTTTCTTGCAACTGACCAGTTAAGAATCAATTTACGTTAAAAAAAACTTAAAACTTACCTGTTGTGGAAGAAGAGCAGAGCTTTGAGAGTTTAGAGAAGTGGAGAGAAATTGAGAGAAGAAATAGAGAGAAATTGAGAGAAAGCAAGAATCCAAGAAAACAAAGAAGGAGATAATCTAAACTTGCAAATTATTAGCTAATCAAAGGTATTACTCTTAATTCTTGCTATATATGTTTCAAAGTTCTTTACTGTAAACATTTTGGTTGAATGATTTGATGAGGTATTGGTAATATATGTTTATAAGCATGCTTAATCCATTATTTGGTGTTTGTATATGATTTTGGAGTTATCAATCCATGAAAGCATGCTTTAAAATGAAGTTTTTGGTTTTACAGAGTTTTACTTGCATATGTGTATTATAAATATGAAAATTTATGTTCAATTTGATTATTAATCGGTAAATTGACTTTTTATTATAATAATATGATGAAAAACAAAAAGAATGCAAGTGGAATGGATTAAAATGGTTTAGAGATGAATTCACAGTGTTCAATTTTATCAAATAGGCCAAAATATGAATATTTTGTTTAAACAGTGAATTTTTGGTTTTTAATTGGTTGATTATATGTGTTATAATGATTAGAATTGTTAAAAACATACTGGGTAATTGTTTTACATCATGTTTGATTTTTGGGTATGCCTATATTATGAGTCGGATGGTAGAATTTGGGAAATTTGGTCTGTAGTTGCACTGGTTCGCGAACTGTAGAAGGTGACAGTCGAGTCTACCGCCCCGGCGGTAGAAATGAACTGGTTTTGTCGCCCTGGCGGTCTCGTCGCCCCAGCGCCAGAATTGAACTAGAATCCTCGCCCCGGCGGTGTCCTCGCCCCGGCGACGGTTTTGTAAAGGAATCCACCGCCCCGGTGGTGGAACAGGAAATAAAAAAAAATTCCTTTTCTTTATGATTTAGCTATATGGCTTTGAGTATGTTCAAAACTTAGACTAAGATATTAAATGATTAATGAGATACCATGAGGGATGATAAGCAAATATTTATTGAATATAAAATGACAATCGAGATGTTACAATGAAATAGGATAAGAACGAATCTTAAAGTGTATATAATTCTATAACTAATTATTGTTACCGTTTTATAATCGAAATGTATAGGTTGATTAAGGAACGTGAATTTTAATCTGTAATCTACGCACGAAGCAAGTTTTCTGAACTTCACTCTTACATTGAGCAAGTTTTCTATCCTTATTCTCTTTATTTCGTTGAAAGCAAGTTCCCTAAGCTTAACTTTTACTCAAGCAAAATTCCTACTTTACTTTCATTGAGCAAGTTTATTAACCTTAGCTTATTATTGTTCAAGCAAGGTTGTTATAGTATCAAATGCTTATGTACCTTTCAAGTCATTTGCTAATTTATTATGAATTGTTGATTAAACTTCGAACATAAATTCCATTGTACGACTTTATTGTTGAATCGAATACTTTAGTGACTAGCAAACCCTTATTGAATCAGCTAGTCCATAGTTGATGAGCGTTTTAAAAACTAAAAATATCTTGAAGTTATTCCAAACCAAGTTTTTTTGGTATGGATTCTGAAATCAAACTGAGATGAACAACCCTAATATAGGGGATTAATTACGCAATGGCGTTAAAATGTTCGTGCACAATACATTGTGCAAAGGGCTGATCCCCCTAAGTACGAGATGGATAGTCCATAGTCTATAAGACTGTTAAAGGTTACGGTAGAATTACTTGTTAACCTAGGACATAGTTCTAGGTCTTATGACCCTCAGATTTACTTTTGAACTTAAAATCTATATTCGATTCTTAAGCCGAGTTTTCTTTTGAGCTTTCAGTCCTATGACTTTTGTTGATTGATTTGAGGAAAACTATTATACCTCAGTTGAAAATCTACTCCATTGATTATTTAACTGTTGTCGTTATTATACTTGCGGGCAATTGTTTGCTCACCCTTGCATTAAACATTCCAGCTAAGACTGAGAAATCAGAAGAGTCGTCCACTAGTAAGGGCAAAGGCAAGATGCAGAAGTAGCTGGCGAAATGTTATCTGTTTGATGATTTTATGTAATAAGACTTGTTTAATTTTATGTTTTAATTCTGCAACGATGTAATAAAGGTTAGATGACCTGGGATTTATTTACTTAAGAGATTTTAAGTTGTAACCCTATTGTGGGCAGATGTTTTATTCATTTTAATTATATTGTCTTTTATCATGGGTAGTTAATCATGAATGTTAAGAATCGTGAACACCAAATCTGTGGGATTGAAGTACCCGGATTTGGGGGTGTCACAGGTTGGTATCAAAGCTGTAGGTTAAGAACCTTAGGTGGGGAACCTTAGGAGTTAGCCTTGTTAAGAAACGAAAATCTAGTGGTGTTAAAACTCTTATCGAGTTCTAAGGAATGAATTAAGGAATTCATTAAAGATAAAAAAAAAAAACTTTATGTGCTATAACTTATGTGCTATAATTTGTATGCTCGCGAGTAGTATCGAGTGGTAATTAAATTTAAAATTTTGGTGGTAGGATGACTGATATAGGAGGATCCAGTCAGGCTAGGGAGGAGGAGCCCCGAGATGTTCATGTAGTCCGGGAGCAGCTAATGCAGAGGGAGCCATCCCCATTGATCATAGTTATAGGTACTGAGTTCGAGCCTAAGACTGATCCTGAGGAGGTGAAGGAGGAGGAAGACCCTGAAGAGATACCATTATCTTCCTTAGGTGTTCAGATGTATGAGCAGGTGTATGATCGCAACATAGAGTTACAAGATAGGGTGGAGGAGTTAGAGGAGCAGGTAACTGAGCGTCAGGCTGTGCTAGAACAGAAGAATAGCGAGATTGAGGAGCTTGAGATCCGTCTTGGGGACGTAGAGTGGAAGTTAGTACATGTAGAGAGTCAGAATGAAGAGTTATCAGCTGAGGTGGAGAAACTGAAGAGTGAGCTGAGAGAGGAGTCGACAAAGCGTGCTAGAGCCGAGGACGCGTGGATGAAAGCTGCTGACCATGCAGATCATGTTGAGGATGAGATGCAGTTAAAGAAAGCCAAGATGGATGAGATGGAGCAGGTTTTCCATGTAGCAAAGGATAGGGCACAGGATCGAGTTTTTCATTACCCAACTCAGTTTGAGGATTTACCGTGGTACGTGATGGATCGCAGGACGATGATCCGTATCATGAAGCAAGAGCGTGAAGAAGCCGTGCGACGTGGAATGTCTTTATAGGTCGCGAATAGCAGTAATAATAAGTTATTTTCTAAGAACGTTAATATGATGTAAATCTCAAATGAGATAAATAAAGGATTAATTATGATGTGGTCTTGAAACTTTATGATTTCAGGGCAGATGATGTAAATAACTATGATGTTATTTATGTTATGATTTGAAGTAATAAATGAATAAAATACAGAAGTTTATCAAATGTGCTATATGATTGTTTATAAATGTTTAAGTTAAGGCTTAAATGCTTAAGTAATTGAGCAATAATCTAATGGCGCAAATTCTTAACAGTAAGATGCCGCCAAGAAGAAGACCAACACGTCAACAGACTCCTAAGGGATCTACAAACAACAATGACGAAACCAACGCTAATCCAATGCAACAGTTGGTGGATTTGCTAACGGGAGCATTTGTGAATCAACCTCAAGTTCAGGCCACAACTTTCAAAGATTTCAAGGCAGTTGGACCCCCAAAATTTCAAGGGTCTATGAATCCAATTGAAGCCCAAATATGGGTCATGGAGATGGAAAAAGTTTTTGACGTCGCTAGGGTTAGTGAGGACCAAAAGACTGCGTTTGCGACATTTATTCTGAAATCAGAAGCTAGCTATTGGTGGCAAGCTAATAAAACTCGAGGTGGTCAAGGGGTAATTCCGTGGGATAGATTCAAGGAGATGTTTTTCGAAACTTATTTTCCGGCGAGTGCGCAGAATCATATGGAGGTGCAATTTCTGGAGTTAAAGCAAGGTACAATGACGGTGCCTGAATATGCTGCAAGATTTAACGAGTTAGCGAGGTTTGCACCATATCAAGTTAATACGGATGAGAGAAAGGCTAGAAGGTTTGAGCAGGGACTGAAGCCCTGGTTATTTAGTCGGGTTTCGATGTTCCAATTGAATTAGTTTGCGGCAGTGCTGGAGAAGGCGATTATCACCGAAGGAGGTAGTGATACTCTGTCTAAGTACAATCAGGAACAAAGGAAGAAGAAGAATGAAAATAAGAATAAGGCAAGTGGTAGCCATGGTGGCAGTGGACAGAAGAGAAAGTGGAATGATAATGTTTCAGCTGGAAGTCAGCAGGGAAATCAGAAGAAGAAGGTTGAGGCGTGCAGCAACTGCGGAAAGAATCATGTGGGTGTTTGCTTGAAGGGCAGAAGGGTATGCTTTAATTGTGGTTAAGAGGGACTCTAGACCTACATCAAAGTCAAAGGTCGTAGAGTAGGAAAGCAACAGAAAGATCAAGTGATCGTAGAGTTAAGCCTAAAAGAACAAAGGCACTCTAGAAGTCTCAGCAAAGCAACAAGAAGATCATAGAGCAGTACTCTATGACAAGGCATAAAAGAGAACGTCTGAAGATAATGGTAGAGCAGTCCTCTACATCAAAGGTGCCAAAGCAAACAGAACATCATAGAGCAGTCCTCTATGACACAGCAGCAGAGCCAACACCTATAGAATATAGAGCAGTCCTCTATGACACAGCAGCAGAGCCAACACCTATAGAACATAGAGCAATCCTCTATGTTAAGCTCCACTACAGCAAAGGCTCAATAAAGATCATAATGTACTCTGGAACGAAAGGCTAAATGAAGATCGCAGAGCATAAGGAAGCACAGACTGCAGTATAGTGAGAAGCACATCAAAGCCCAAATGCAAGCACAGTCAGCCACTCTATGAACTGCAAGGTGGCACAAGGCCACAACTGAAGTTAACAGTAAACTCTACGATCAAAGGCAAAGTCTTCAGTTAGAAGCAAGCAATTCACTCTACGATCAAAGATATAGGCTACACCTAAGATGATCGTAGAGCAAGTGAGAAAGTGCCAGCTGGATTAAAAATATAAGGGCACTCAGGGTTGCTATTCTAAGATGAGCGGTTGAGTAGATAAAGGAGTATATTAAGCAATCAATTTGAGTGGAGCTCAAAAAGTCATATCTGCAGCAGTCAACAAGCAGCGCATGTGACTCCACTATCTTGGTACCAGCTAATGGATGCTGACTCAGCCATCACTAGCAAACTTAGGGAAGTAAAATGCTTAGTGATACAATAAAAAAGTCTGTAGAAAGTTAGTCTCCAATGGTAAGAACTGCAACGAGAAGATATCAACGGCAAGCTTCCAACGGGAAGAAAATGGAGAACTACAAAAGATAAAATCACACTCAAATGTAAGAGTATATTGGTATGCAGTAAGCAGGAGAGCAAGAACACAAACTGAACAATCAGCTAGAAGATTCACTGCAATAGAAAGGTATGCTAAAGGGCTGGCATATGAGCTAAGAGTCGAATGACCAAGAAGCCAAGATCTAGAGTAACAAGATCTAGAATGGACAACTCTATGATCAAGTAAGGAACACTATGTGCTGAATAGATAAAAGTGACTTGGACAAGTCAAGCAGTGTTCAACAGAAGTGATCATCTGCATCTGCTATGTACCAGAAGAAGGAAGGGCTTCAACGACCATCATCAGCAGCATCGAGAAGAAGATCGCAAACAGCTGCCAAGTACCTGAAGATGAAGGAGTTCAAAGTTCATCTTGGCAGCACAACCCAACAAACAATCAACACACCAAAGAGGGCGGGGCATCCTTGTCTTAAGTGACTAAACAAAGTCAAGTCTGCTAGACTTGCTGAGTACCAGAGGGTACAAGAGATTCTAAGTCTGTTGGGCTTAGTCTACAGGTTCCAAGGCTACTGGCCTTGAAAAGTTCTTTGTGAACTAGGTTTCCAAGTTTGCTGGACTTGAAGAGGGTCATAGGATCCTTATCCGAGGGATTAAAAACAACTCTTGTCTGCTGGACTTGAGGAGGGCGTAGAGTCCTTGTCTTTGTGACTAAAACATTTAGTGGATTCCTACTTGTTGAAGTAGAAGAGTGGAGTAGGAGTTATTTAGTCTCCGAACTACTTAAAATCTCTTGTGTTATTTACTTTCTGTCATTTACTTTATGCTCAATGAACTACTATATCTGTTATCAACCATACCATAGATTTGAACTGAGATTATGCTTGCATCTATGAAGGGGTTATTAATGACTATTCCGTTGTGCATGAATTGATTCTCTATTTCATAACTGTTATACTTTCATTAATAAATGGAAAAGTTTTGAAAGATCTATTCAACCCCCCCTTCTAGATCCACATTGTGTCCTTAGGAACCAACAATTGGTATCAGAGCGGGTTCTCATAAATACATTAAAGCTCACGCTTTGAGTAGATCCATGACACATAGTTAGATCAGTTCTAAGTCTGTGTATTGGTTGACAAAACAATGAGCTAATAAATTGAAAATTGTATATGCAGGATAAACTGTCATAAGCTATCCATGCTATTCTATGAGCTTAAATGGAAAACTCATCATCACTAGGCATACTGATGTCACTGAGCATATCAATCATCTCATAAGGAGGAAGTAGACAGATGGAGCAAGAACGAAGATATTCTCCATCAAAAAGTGAATCTGCATCTCCCCAAGATGTTGTGAAGTCCTACTGAGGATGATCAAGGGGTTATCTAAAGGATAATATGTTATCATCAAATACACTTACAACGACTCCATGAGCTTCTCAACACTTATGACATGTTCCCACTCTACAAGATATGAACACAGAGGTTCATTCAAAGCGTATTAGTAAATATAGGATGTCATAACTAATCAAGTGCAGAATTCAAAGATGTGCTCAATGTATCAGTCAATGCAGTACAATAAATGAACAAATGATGAAACCAACAATGGCCTGAGGGAGCTCAACTATCAAAGAAATGCATCACTGCTAGCAGCACCACTAACTGTCAAGAAATTGGCATCAGTAAGCACATTCAAGGAAGAAGTTAGAAAAGAATGATCATCATCAACAAACCTCTGGCAAACGGCAAAGGCATGATTCTCCAATAAATCCCTCTCAGAAGTTGGTGCTCCATACAGCATAATAAAGCTCCTCAAGAAGCATTACAAAAACCCAGGTCTTCATCAACCCTACAATCACAGTGTAAATGGAAGGATAGTAGAGTAACCAAGGGAACAAGACTCATCAGCTCTTCAGCAACAGTACAAAGGAAAGGATCGTAGAGTGATCTGTTCTAAAGAGAATGTTCTACGATCAGATGAAGAAAGATGGACATTCATCTAAAATGGAAGTATCAACTATGGGGGAGCAACAATCTGATGAGTTCAGCAATGCTCAATTTGATAAGGAGTCGAGGAAATTGAAGAGATGAAGAATGAGAAAATTGCAAGATGGAAAGTGTCACAAAGCTACAGCCCTGGGTGCATAAGAAAGTATTTGAGCCAAATAGATGATATGTCGGGTCAACAACTCTCCAGTATGCTAAGGAACAAATCAAGTCCTTGGCTATAAATCTCAACTGGTTCATGACTCAAGCAAAATGAAGCTCCTATAAATCCTTTTGGTGACACTTTATCATACATAATCTTGTCCCAGACTCAGAGTCCCAAAACTGTGTACCTGATGAACCAAATGAATCCTCTTCATAAAATTCCTAAACTCTACGACTGTCAAACCAAGCCGCCCATTCTATTCCAAGTCGTAGAGACATTATGATCGACATCAGGATCATAGAGTATGTTGACTCTACGACCACAGCCTACTATACACTACTCCCATACTTTATATCTAATCTGAAAGTAGTATGCACACAAGCCAATCATATTTAATATGATGTAGCATATACTTTGTAATCTTATTCGTTTGTTAAAGGCATTTTACTTTATCTACATGGTGCTGTTATATTAAATGTGATAAACCCATAGTTTTGAGCAATGCTTTTAGAATCATGATGGTGATCATGCTAATGAGATTTAATTTTTAGATAGCTCACAAACTAAAATCGTTCCTAATCGATGGATTGCTAAAAAGGGGATTAGTGAATCCGGATAGATTAGTACATACGTTGCTTGCTCTTATGAAGAGGATGATTGATCTCATAATCATTTGTGTGGAGACACTAAAGCAAGTATGTAGGTGCTTATTAGAGAATAAGTTCACTGAACGTGGCTCGCTAAGGAATACCTAATGGAGTTTTACTCGCCTGTCAATAGGAATTCCTCTAGTGATAGTAGTACAAGTGATCCTTGGACTTGAGATCATCATAGTATCTTGTGTATGATGAGTTATACTTTGACATGTCCCTTAAGACCTTTAGGGTATATCAAAGGGTATGATTGGGTATAATAAGTTATACATGGAGATAGGTGAATGGTCAACAAAGAATCTACCACTTCTAGTAAAAGGAGTGAATGTCCTATGTGATTCGATAAATGACAACTCAGAAGTCTTTGGCCAAAGCAGAATGAAATTAGAAAGGAGTTTCTAATTTGCATTATCAGAGTTGTGCATTTGAGAATCGAAATACATATAATTAAATAAAATAAGACTTGACAGTAATTCCATGTCTTATATTTAATTGGGACATTGTATGGTAGAAGGATTGAATTGTACGGTAACTATTCACTGAAAGGTTCTTTTGTGATTAATGTTGAAATCTATATTATCTGGAAAGTCGTTGATCGCTAAGAGAGATTACCCTTATTGTAGAATAAATATTATTTATTTAAATGAATTAAATAGTTTAATTTATGTATTTAAATAAGATTAGAATTGTTCTAATTGATTTATTCACAACCGGTTTAATATGGAGAACCTAAAGGGTCACACCGCAAAAGGAAAATATTTATTTAAGAAGTAAATGGCATAATTGTAATAATAAGTTAAGTGTATTTAATTTAGTCTATGGAGATAGAATAAATTAAATAGCTTAATATTTATTATTTAATATTTTGGAAATATTAAATATAAATTAATAAGAAGAGTCTTATTATTATTATTACAATTACTATTATTTAATTCCTAATAGGGATTGGAAATTAATTAATAGAAGTACTCTCTCATGAATTTCCTAATTGGATTAGGAGTTCAATTAATTTAAAGGAGTTTAATTAAAATAAAAAACCCTAATCCTAAATAGTTTAGGAGGGTTCCCTATATCTATAAATAAGAGGAGTCTTATCATGATTTAGGGTTACACGGTTAGACAATTTACACACTCTTCCATGAGAATTGGAGAGAGAGTACTTGCAATTTCTATAGAGATAGAAACTAGGGTTTTGCCAACACCCATCTTCTTGAATAACTATTATTCCTTGGTGGATCACCTCTAGAGGCCAAACACTTGGGTGGCCAACGTTGATCAAAGGAAGGAATCTCATTGGTGAAATTCAAGGAGAACGCGAAGGATTTGGAGGTGAACTCGTACCTGTGGAAGCATGGTTCTACAAGGGTATGATTCTCATACTTTATCTCTTTTGTTTAATTGATAATTGAGCACATGGATGATCATGGTGATGGTTTGTATGAAAAATTTTAAAATCCGTTTTATCGCGCTTCCGCACTATTTATGTAATTTGATTTCATGTTCGCGCTATGTACAAACCTAACAGTGGTATCAGAGCCTAACCTTGTGCTAATTATCAATTATTATGATTCCATATATGTATGGGTATGCGATTGGATCGATTTTCTGGGCAACAAAAATTTTTTCGAAGTCTGCTACGCGGCGCGGCCGCGCCGCTTCCAGTTCATTCTGGAGCGCGGCCGCGCCTGAACCCAGAAAACATTTCTGGGGGTGCAGCGCGGCCGCGCCGCTCCTAGTTCATATTGGAGCGCGGCCTCGCCGGTCTGCAGGTTTTGAAAATTTTATTTTTGATTTTATTTATTTTCAATTAAGATAAAAGGTTTATTTTAATTGGAATAATGGATTAAAATTAAAAGTTTTATTTGAACTTGGAATTGGATTCTAAAGTTAAACTAGAATAAAGGAGTTTATTCACATTTGGAATAGGATTCCATATTTCCTAGAATAAAGGAGTTTATTCACATATGGAATAGGATTTCATGTTTTCCTTAAAAATAAAAGATGTTTATTTTGATAAGGAATAGGATTTAAACATATTTTATTTTTCCAAGCAATTTTAAGTTAAAAATAAAGGAGTTTATTTTGAACTTGAAATTGTTTCCAGGTTAATTAAAATAAAAGAGTTTATTTTGATTTGGAATTTGATTAAAAATAAAGGAGTTTGTTTTTATTCAAAATTGGATAAAATAAAATAAATAAGTTTATTATGATTTAAATTTTGATTAAAATAAAGGAGTTTATTTTTGTTTCAAAATTGGATTTCTAGTAAACTTTTAATTGCTCATTAAATAATATCAATGCATATATGGAATGGTTTTATTATTCATGAGATGAATGTTATTTATTGATACATATGGAGATATGTATGATAATAAATAGGGATTGATTATGGACTACTGACCAATGTGTGATTGGATTTATTTTAGTGGATGCTTGAATGAATGGGTTTTTATAAATGGGGTCTGCGTACCTCGTCTTCTCTAGTTTTTCTTGATGTAAATTCTATCTTCCTCCTATGTACCTCCACTTGATTGCTGATCAAGGTTTCTATTTATTGTAAATAGTTTATGTAATAGGTTTAGTTAGAATTACTTGAAGAATTGGAGACAAAGGAGCAAGAAGCGCTTGAAGACCCGTTTGTAATGGAGCCCGGGTTTAAATGTAATAGTTATATTTAAATTTAATTCTTGCACCCTAGGTTTGACCTTTTGGTTCACTTGGTGGCTCTAGTGAACCAAACTAGAATAAAAGTCCATAATCAATCCGGGTAGAATATAGTATTCTATATGTGCATGCTTACTATGTATATATTATATATTATACAACATGCTTCGCATGTTAAATAATATGACGCGTATCTTATATATATATATATGTGCATGCGCGCTAAACAAGATGAGACAAATAATAACATACCCCTCAAAGCAATTATATTAAGTCCTAAGCGTTCAAAGATATTTGGAATATCGAACGTCGCCTTCTAGCATGGTAAAACAATAGAGTATTAAATATTTAATATGAGTTTGTTGTGCACACACAAGGCGAGTATTAAATATTTAAGATGTTATTTTATCACATTTGATGCTTATAAATAGACTGAACGATGTTGTTTTGTTGTGCACACACAAGGACAGTGTTTTTCTTTCGAATATATGGAAGTGCTAGGTTGGACTTAACTTAGATTATTTTAGTCCGGATGTGCACACACTTGACCATTATAATCTAAGAGGCAAAATACAAGGAGTTACATAGTGATGTAATTGACAATAGTTGTCTACATATTTATTTATATATAGTTTGTTGTGCACACACAAGGCTATATACATTTGAAATGGGATCCTTATTCTCACTAGCAAATCTTTAATTAGAATTGCCGAACTATATATATTGAGGGTAATATAGTTTGATGAAAAAGTGAGAGATACCAATTTAAAATAAAGACCTAATTTATTTTGGTAATTAATTAAGAAATGAATGTATGCTAAAATGTTGTTAAATTACAAATTCATTTATAGAATTTTACGATGTCTAATTCACTATCACTGTATAACATATTAGATGCTAATTAACCGGACCAAATTAAAAGGACTGGTTAAGAAATTTGAGAATAGTTCTCAAGGCTGAAAAGTTATCTTATGTCATTAATACGCTTATCCCTGTAATGGTTGCAGACAATGCCTCTGAGGAAGAGATTGCTACTTTTAGAAAGTAGTAAGATGATGCACAGTTGGCTCAATGCATCATGCTCGCATCCATGAGTAACGAGCTTCAGCGTCAGCATGAAACTATGGATGCTCCTACTATACTCCTGCACCTTCAAGGAGTTGAAGGGTAAGGAAAGTAGGACTATAAGATATCAGATATCTAAGGAGCTCTTCCGATCTAGAATAACCGATGGCACTACAGTACAGACAAATGTCCTAAAATGATCAATCTGATTGAACAATTGGGACAACTGGGTTTTAATGGATGGAGAGTTGATCCAAGATTTGATCTTGCAATCACTTCCGGACTCTTTCTCACAAATTGTTGTGAATTTCCACATGAACAAGCTATATGTCAACCTGCCTGAGTTGCTTAAACATGTTGAAAAACTGTAAAGAGTCACTTTCCAACCAAGAAAGACCAAATCTTACTGGTAGATGATTCTTCTAGGAAGCAGAAGAGGGCCAAAGGATCTTCTTAAAAGAAGAACAATTCAAAGAAGGTAAAAGGAAAGGCAAAAACAAAGGACAATAAGAACAAAACTGATGTAGATAGCAAAGGAGTTTGCTTCCACTGCAATAAGCCTGAATACTAGAAAGGAAACTGTAAGGAGAATCTTACAGAAGCTAACCAGAAGAAGCTTAGTGAAGCTTCGGTTACAAATATGGGTTTGTTCATGATTGAAATAAATTTTTCTATAAGTTAAGGTTCTACTTGGGTATTGGATACCGGTTGTAGTTCTCACGTATGCAATCCAATGCAGAGACTAAACAGAAGTAGAAAGCTAAACAAAGAATAAGTACTCTTATGCGTGGAGAATGAAGCAATGGTTGCTGCATTAACCGTAGGAACTTATAGTTTAGCATTGCCTACGGGCAAGTCTATTAAGTTAATAAGTTGTTATTATGTTCCAGTTCTCTTTAGAAACATTATTACTTCCGTTGTTGGACAAGAAAGGTTCTGGTATTATATTTAAGAACAATTGTTGTTCTATTTATAATGATAATATTTTGTTTGAAACTGGAAGATTACTTGATAGACTTTGTATACTTAACTTACATGAAAATTATTTTGCAAATTGAACAAACTAATAAAAGAAAAAGGAGATGGTCATTCAAAGAGTTGAATATGTGTATTTGATGAAATACAAGTCTGAATCATTTGAAATATTCAAAGAATTCAGAAGTGAAACATATTGACAGAGTATTAAGATTCTTTGATCAGATCGAGGAAAGAATACTTGTACAATGAGTTTCTAGATCATCTCAAAATGGTATTTTCTCATAATGGACACTTCCTGATACGCAATAATTGATTGATGTGTCTAAAAGGAGAAATTGTACCTTGTTGGACATGGTGCAGTCCATAATGATTTTTACCGACATTCTAGTATCCATCTGGGGTTATGCCCTGGAAACGGCTGCATATCTACAAAATAAGGTAACCTCAAAATCCGAGCCCAAGACTTCATAAAGGTTATGGATAGGGAGGATTCCTACTCTTAAGTATGTTAAGATAAGGGGTTGTCCAGCTTATGTGAAAATGTTTCAAAGATAAGTTTGGGACAAAATTTGACAAGTGCAGACTTGTGGGATATCCTAAAGGAAGTTTAGGGTATTATTACTATAATCCTACACGCTGCCTTCTTAGATAAAAGTGTTTATCTTTGAAGGAGCTAGTGGGAGGGTAATAGATCTTGAAGGAGTTCAAGAACCACAAAGCATTTTAAGTCGAACCGAGGAACCTGTAGATAGACCTATTGTACCGCAACCGAATCGTAAATCTGGAAGAGTACCGAAGATACCTGGGAGGTATGGATTCATCATAGAGGATGATGATGAGGTACGCATCATAGAGGATGATGATCCAGTTATAAACTATGAGGCTATGAGTAGAAGATACTCAGAGAAATGACAGATGACCATGAAATCCGAAATGGACTCCATGTATGAGAACCAAGTATAGACTCTGGTTACTCCACCGAAAGGCATAGTGCCCAGAGTGTGAATATGGGTCTTTTAAGAGAAAGACTGTGGCAAATGGCAAGGTGGAGACCTATAAGACCAGACCTGTTTAAAAGGTTTTTCAAGTCAAGGAGTTGACTGTAATAAAACCTTATTATCGGGTAATGCTCAAGTTCATTTGGATTTTGCTTGTGATTGCAGCTTATTACGAAATCTGGCAAAATGGATGTAAAGACGTCCTTCCTCAATGAAAACTTGAGGAGAATGTATATGTGATACAGCCAGAGGAATTTGTTACAAAGGTTGAAGCAAATCGTGTTTTAAGCTACAATGATCCATTGATGGATTGAAGCAAGCTTCTCAAAGATGGAACATTCATTTTGATGAGACAATCAAAAGAGTTTGATTTTATCAAAAATGAGAATGAACCTAGTGTGTACAAAAGGGTCAGTGGGAGCGTTGTGACATTCTTGGTATTATATGTTGATATACTACTGACAAGGAATAACACACCAATGCTACAATCAGTAAAGATAAAATTGTCTAAACATTCCTCCATGAATGACTTGGGAGGAGCATCCTATATAAATCTATATAGATAGATTTAAAAGGATGTTCGGCTTGACCCAAGGAACATATATTCATTTGATGCTAAAGGCGTTTGGCATGGCATACTCCAAGAGAGGTCTCATGAAGATGAGTCATGGAGTGAATCTCTCTAAAATTGTCCCCAATTGAAAGAGAGATCGCATGAGTTACTATCATGTATGCAATGAATATACTAGGCCTGATGTTAATCAGTCATATTCTGGAGAAGATCACTGTAAGACAGTGATAAACATCTTTAAGTACTAAACCGGTATTGAAGATGTAATCATAATTCATGGTAGGTCCGAATTAAAACTAGAGGGCTAAACAGACTCAAGTTTTTCAGACTGACCAAGACGATAACAAATCCACTTTAAGGTAAATCGTTACCTTAAAAGGTGGTGCAGTGAATTGGAAATATTCCAAACAGCAAAGTGTTGTTGGTTTAGTGATAAAGACAAAGTATATAGCTGTTAATGAAGCTGCAAGTTGATTGTTTGGATGAAAAGTTCATCACAGAACTAGGAATAGTTCATAAGTCTCATCTTGGATTCAAACATGTGTTGCGGCACTTTCATTTGATTAGTGGAATCATTGAAAGAGAAGAAGTCACTATAGAGATAGTGGACTCTCAAGAACAACATTGCATATCCATTTACTGAAGCTTTATCCAAACAGCAGGATGATCGTCACTTAGAGAAGAAGGGTATTAGATACCATGACGATTGGCTTTAGTGCAAGTGGGAGATTGAAAGTAGTATGCACACAAGCCAATCATATTTGATATGATGTACCATATACTTTGTAATCTTATTCGTTTGTTAAAGGCATTTTACTTTATCTACATGGTGCTGTTATATTAAATGTGATAAACCCATAGTTTTGAGCAATGCTTTTAGAATCATGATGGTGATCATGCTAATGAGATTTAATTTTTAGATAGCTCACAAACTAAAATCGTTCCTAATCGATGGATTGCTAAAAAGGGGATTAGTGAATCCGGATAGATTAGTACATACGTTGCTTGCTCTTATGAAGAGGATGATTGATCTCACAATCATTTGTGTGGAGACACTAAAGCAAGTATGTAGGTGCTTATTAGAGAATAAGTTCACTGAACGTGGCTCGCTAAGGAATACCTAATGGAGTTTTACTCGCCTGTCAATAGGAATTCCTCTAGTGATAGTAGTACAAGTGATCCTTGGACTTGAGATCATCATAGTATCTTGTGTATGATGAGTTATACTTTGACATGTCCCTTAAGACCTTTAGGGTATATCAAAGGGTATGATTGGGTATAATAAGTTATACATGGAGATAGGTGAATGATCAACAAAGAATCTACCACTTCTAGTAAAATGAGTGAATGTCCTATGTGATTCGATAAATGACGACTCAGAAGTCTTTGGCCAAAGCAGAATGAAATTAGAAAGGAGTTTCTAATTTGCATTATCAGAGTTGTGCATTTGAGAATCGAAATACATATAATTAAATAAAATAAGACTTGACAGTAATTCCATGTCTTATATTTAATTGGGACATTGTATGGTAGAAGGATTGAATTGTACGGTAACTATTCACTGAAAGGTTCTTTTGTGATTAATGTTGAAATCTATATTATCTGGAAAGTCGTTGATCGCTAAGGGGGCTTACCCTTATTGTAGAATAAATATTATTTATTTAAATGAATTAAATAGTTTAATTTATTTATTTAAATAAGATTAGAATTGTTCTAATTGATTTATTCACAACCGGTTTAATATGGAGAACCTAAAGGGTCACACCGCAAAAGGAAAATATTTATTTAAGAAGTAAATGGCATAATTGTAATAATAAGTTAAGTGTATTTAATTTAGTCTATGGAGATAGAATAAATTAAATAGCTTAATATTTATTATTTAATATTTTGGAAATATTAAATATAAATTAATAAGAAGAGTCTTATTATTATTATTACAATTACTATTATTTAATTCCTAATAGGGATTGGAAATTAATTAATAGAAGTACTCTCTCATGAATTCCTAATTGGATTAGGAGTTCAATTAATTAAAGGAGTTTAATTAAAATAAAAACCCTAATCCTAAATAGTTTAGGAGGGTTCCCTATATCTATAAATAAGAGGAGTCTTATCATGATTTAGGGTTACACGGTTAGACAATTTACACACTCTTCCATGAGAATTGGAGAGAGAGTACTTGCAATTTCTATAGAGATAGAAACTAGGGTTTTGCCAACACCCATCTTCTTGAATAACTATTATTCCTTGGTGGATCACCTCTAGAGGCCAAACACTTGGGTGGCTAACGTTGATCAAAGGAAGGAATCTCATTGGTGAAATTCAAGGAGAATGCGAAGGATTTGGAGGTGAACTCGTACCTGTGGAAGCATGGTTCTACAAGGGTATGATTCTCATACTTTATCTCTTTCGTTTAATTGATAATTGAGCACATGGATGATCATGGTGATGGTTTGTATGAAAAATTTTAAAATTCGTTTTATCGCGCTTCCGCACTATTTATGTAATTTGATTTCATGTTCGCGCTATGTACAAACCTAACATAATCAAATCCAAGGAGTACAGTGATGACATTCTAAACACCTTATCCAAACAGTCCTTCCTCAGACAAGTGCCTAAGAGACAAACCAAGTCCTACGCTTCAAACCTAGAGGCTTAACCTCTCTAAGCTGCCTTAGTTCTGTTGAAAGACTATATGAGAATGCATCACCAACATTTCTCCAGAGCTTAAGATGTAAATGAAACAAAGGAGAAAAGGCCGATCCCTAAATAGAGAATTAATCATGGGATTCTCTAGAAGAGAAAGAAGCTGGTCCTAAAGGAAAAGTCTTCACCAAGCAAATGATTCAGCTCTACGACAAGATCAATACTAAGCATGAAGATAATCATTTCAAGATACCAAAAGAAAACAAGGTTCCTTCAAATATTACCTACTCAAGAAGGAAGCCACTACAAGCCTAAATGGAGACTCTCTCATCAAAGTCTGCACTCACTGAGATTAGTGTAAATCAGCACCTGAGCAGTAGTAGGAGTGATCAAGCCTAATTCTCAAAGAAGACATGATCGTAGAGTAAAAGGCAATGACATCAAGTCACTCTACGAACGGGCTAAGTCAAGAGTCAAAAGGACATGGGCAATGTTCTTAATAACTAATGTGGAGCAGTTATGGAAGTTTCAACACAGTTGGCCACGTTCAGCAAATGAGACTCTCACACGTGCACTTAACAAAAAGAGGGAACCGACATAAAGAATTCAAATGCTGACGGTTGTTCTCTCCTATCAGTTATCAGATTTGTCCCTCTTCCAAAGCCGTGTTGAACTCTCAAAACCCTAACATCATCTTCAAATCTTCAGCAAACCAGACTAGCAACCTTCAAAAGCTCCAGAACCATAATCACATCAAATCTCCTTCTCTCCAAAAACCCTCATTATGGAAAACTGTCAAGTCGTATCAGGTATCCAACTTGGTTTCGACAAATTTGGAGAATCAGATGAGAAATTCAAGGAGATTCTAGGAAGTGTGAAGCAGGCAGGATAGGCAGAAGAAATATGTCGATCAACATCATAAGAATAGAGAATTTGAGTCTGGTAGCTACGTTTTCTTGAAAGTGTCTCCCTGGAAAGGGAAGATTTGTTTTGGTAAGAAGGGAAAACTGAGCCCGAGGTTCATTGGACCCTTTGAGGTGTTACGAAGAGTTGGAGAGGTCGCATATGAGGCAGCTTTACCTCCGGCGTTAGAACACATATACAATGTTTGTCATGTCTTGGTGTTACGACCATACAAACCCGACTACAAGCATGTTATAGAATATGAACCCCTGCAAGTTGAAAAAGATTTATCTTACGAAGAAGCACCTGTTCAGATAGTTAACAGGAAAGAGCAAGTGCTAAGGGATAAAATTATACCTTCTGTTAAGGTGATTTGGAGGAACCACAATGCTGAAAAAGCTAAATGGGAACTCGAAGATCAGATGATGAGAAATTTTTCTCAGTTATTTGCTTAATTTATGTGTAGCGATTCTGGGGACAAAATCTTTATAAGGGGGAGAATGTAACGGGATGAATTAATTGAGTCGTGATTCTGGGGACAGAATCCTTTTAAGGGGGGAAAGATATGACGAACGAGAATTTTGTAATTTAATTTAAATATTTATTGAATTAAATAAATATTTTTCGATGATTTAGTTATTGAATTAAATAGTTAATTGATGAATTTGTAGTAGATTAATTTAATTATATATGTTACATTAGTTAAATTAAAGCGGAGAATTTTTATATCTAAAGTATGTATTTAATTGAGTTTATATGATTAAATGCATTATTTAAATAAGCACGATGTTATTTTAGTTGATTTAACAATAATTAGAGATTTAATAATTTATCATAGTTAATAAAGGAGAATTTCTAATTATGTGACTATGTGATTTAATGTGGTATTATTCTATTTTATTTAATTGATTTAAATGATATTATTTAGTTAATTAAATATGTGACATTAAACTATATTATAAGCAAGTTATTAAAATAAACTAGAAGGGAGGATAAAAGTGTTGGGAATCAGCATGCGATCGTTAAGCCCATTATGATAAGGGGAGAATGTTATAAGATCTGCATGTGATTACCTTTATTCATTATATGTGATTTGATTGATGACAAAATGATAAGAAGAACATTCATACTATCAATGCCTTGTAAAGTCCTTAAATGAATATAATGTATAAGGACTTAGAAGATCAAATATGTTAGGTTGATCTAAGTTGAATGAATATCTATCTGATCAAAGCATGTTTGTAATATTAGGTTTTGTAAAGTCCTTAAATGAATATGATGTACAAGGACTTAGAATAGAAAAAGATCAAATTTGTTAGGTTGATCTTATGAGTTGTAGTGATATATGTATAAACAAGGGCTAGACTGAACGTAGAGCATTGCACTGAAGGATCGTAGAGCAGTCAGTCAACATCGCAGAGCCAAGTATGCCATCACAGGGTTTTCCAGGAAAACGTAGAGTTGCCCCGGCCGAACGTAGAGTTCTCTTGGCAGAACACTCTCGGCAGAACGTAGAGGTCTCTCGGCAGAGCGGAGAACACTCTCGGCAGGACGTAGAGTTGCCTCGGCATTGAAGTACTAAATCGCAAGATCGTAGAGTCTGCCAGGCAAGCACAGTAAGGCTCAACCGATCGTAGAGCTCACTCGGCAGCAGTCACTGGGCATCGTAGAGCTGCGCATGCCAACGCAGAGCGTGCAAGGCAATTGTAGAGTATGGCTCGGCAAAACAAAGAGCTTACTCAGGTTCGTAGAGTGCACACTACGAAAAGAAGATCATTGTGCTAACATGGGTTCGTAGAGTCAATCCAAATTCAGCTACTCTACGACCCCCCATGATCAGTCTGAAATCAAGCAACAACATAGAGCAGTCGTTGTTGAAGCACTCAAAGATAAAATGGCAATCTTCAAGACTACCAAGCAAGCTGAGCATGAATCATCAGACATAGAAAAGATCTCTGAGCACAACCAAAGCATCAAGCAATAAAAGAGATCACAGGACAAGCTCAAGCAACTACCCTACGATCCATCAAAACTCTAGACCTACATCAAAGTCAAAGGTCGTAGAGTAGGAAAGCAACAGAAAGATCAAGTGATCGTAGAGTTAAGCCTAAAAGAACAAAGGCACTCTAGAAGTCTCAGCAAAGCAACAAGAAGATCATAAAGCAGTACTCTATAACAAGGCATAAGAGAAAACGTCTGAAGATAACAGTAGAGCAATCCTCTATATCAAAGGTGCCAAAGCAAACAGAACATTATAGAGAAGTCCTCTATGACACGGCAGCAGAGCCAACACCTATAGAACATAGAGCAATCCTCTATGTTAAGCACCACTACAGCAATGGCTCAATAAAGATCATAATGTTATGCTCTAGAACGAAAGGTTAAATGAAGATCGCAGAGCATAAGGAAGCACAGACTGTAGTATAGTGAGAAGCACATCAAAGCCCAAATGCAAGCACAGTCAGCTACTCTATGAACTGCAAGGCAGCACAAGGCCACAGCTAAAGTTAACAGTAAACTCTACGATCAAAGGCAAAGTCTTCAGTTAGAAGCAAGCAATTCACTCTACGATCAAAGATACAGGCTACACCTAAGATGATCGTAGAGCAAGTGAGAAAGTGCCAGCTAGATTAAAAATATAAGGGCACTCAGGGTTGTTATTCCAAGATGAGCGACTGAGTAGATAAAGGAGTATAATAAACAATCAATTTGAGTGGAGCTCAAACAGTCATATCTGCAACAGTCAACAAGCAGCGCATGTGACTCCACTATCTTGGTACCAGGTAATGGATTTTGACTCAGCCATCACTAGCAGACTTAGGGAAGTAAAATGCTTAGTGGTACAGTAAACAAGTCTATAGAAAGTTAGTCCTTAACGGTAAGAACTGCAACGAGAAGATATCAACGGCAAGCTTCTAACGGGAAGAAAATGGAGAACTACAAAAGAGAAAATCACACTTAAATGTAAGAGTGTGTTGGTATGCAGTAAGCAAGAGAGCAAGAACACAAACTGAATAATCAGCTAGAAGCTTCACTGCAATAGAAAGGTATGCTAAAGGGCTGGCATATGAGCTAAGAATCGAATGACCAAGAAGCCAAGATCTAGAGTAACAAGATCCAGAATGGACAATTCTATAATCAAGCAAGGAACACTATGTGTTGAATAGATAAAACTGACTTGGACAAGTTAAGCAGTGTTCAACATAAGTGATCATCTGCATCTACTATATACCAGAAGAAGGAAGGGCTTCAACGACCATCATCAGTAGCATCCAGAAGAAGATCGCAAACAGCTGCCAAGTACCTGAAGATGAAGGAGTTCAAAGTTCATCTTGGCAGCACAACCCAACAAACAATTAACACACAAAAAAGGGCGGGGCGTCCTTGTCTTAAGTGACTAAACAAAGTCAAGTCTGCTGGACTTGCTGAGTACCGGAGGGTACAAGAGATTCTAAGTCTGTTGGGCTTAGTCTACAGGTTCCAAGGCTGCTGGCCTTGAAGAGTTCTTTGTGAACTAGGTTTCCAAGTCTGCTGGACGTGAAGAGGGTCATAGGATCCTTGTCCGAGGGATTAAAAACAACTCTTGTCTGTTGGACTTGAGGAGGGCATAGAGTCCTTGTCTTTGTGACTAAAACATTTAGTGGATTCCTACTTGTTGAAGTAGAAGAGTGGAGTAGGAGTTATTTAGTCTCCGAACTACTTAAAATCTCCTGTGTTATTTACTTTCTGTCATTTACTTTATGCTCAATGAACTGTTATATCTGTTATTAACCATACCATAGATTTGAACTGAGATTATGCTTGCATCTATGAAGGGGTTATTAATGACTGAGTAGAAAGGGAAGGGAGAGCTTGTTCAGGCTGACAACACAGGAGGAGCTAGTGAAGGAAATGACGCGACTAGAGATAGAAGTGAAAAGTCCAAGAAGGGCAGCAGAGCGCTTATTCATAATGGAAGCTCGTCCGACGTTGCTAGATAAAGTACAGGAGGCACAGAGAAATGATGAGGAATGTGAGAAGATAAAGGAAAGAGTAGCAGAAAACGATGAAGAAAAGTTTAGATTGGATAAAGATGGTATCTTGCGATTTGAAGAACGTGTGTGGGTGCCAGCCGTGACCGAACTAAGAGAGGCAATCTTGCATGAGGCACATAACTCACCATATTCTGTTCACCCAGGAAGCACAAAAATGTACAGGGATCTTCGTCAACATTTTTGGTGGCCAAATTTGAAGCGAGAGGTGGCAGAGTGCGTCAGTAAGTGTCTTACCTGTCAACGGGTCAAGGCAGAGCATCAGAGACCGAGTGGACTACTTCAACCACTTAAGATACCAGAATGGAAATGGGAACACATTACGATGGATTTCGTAGTGGGGCTTCCAAGCACCCAGAAAGGTTATGATGCAATTTGGGTTATTGTGGACCGATTGACGAAGTCAGCGCACTTTCTACCGATAAGGATACGATTCAATTTAAATCAGTTAGCAAAGTTGTATATAAAGGAAGTTGTTTCAAGACATGGAGTGCCGGTGTAGTGTCAATCGTTTCTGACCGAGACCCGCGCTTCACATCAAATTTTTGGAAGAGCTTGCAAGAAAGAATGGGAACACAACTGAGGCTAAGTACTGCTTATCATCCTCAAACTGACGGACAGAGTGAGCGAACAATACAGACGCTGGAAGACATGCTTAGAGCTTGTGTGATGGATTTCAAGGGAAGTTGGGATGACCACTTACCCCTCGTGGAATTCGCTTATAATAATAGTTATCACGCAAGTATCGGTATGCCGCCGTACGAAGCTCTCTACGGAAGAAAATGCAGAACACCGTTATGTTGGGATGAAGTCGGAGAGAGACGACTGTTGGGACCAGAACTAGTTCAGCAAACGGCAGATATTGTTGGCACAATAAGAGCCAGATTGGTAGCAGCCCAAGATCGGCAGAAGAAATACGCAGATTTGCACCGTCAAAGCCGAGAGTTCGAAAGTGGAAGTTTTGTGTTTTTGAAGGTATCTCCCTGGAAGGGGAAGATTCGATTCGGCAAGAAAGGGAAGCTGAGTCCGAGGTTCGTAGGACCGTTTGAGGTCTTGAGAAGGGTAGGCGAAGTGGCGTACGAGGTAGCTTTACCTCCCGAGCTGGAGCACATCCACAATGTGTTCCATGTCTCAGTGCTACGACCATATAAACCCGATTACAAGCACGTTATATCCTATGAGCCCGTCCAGATCGAGAAGGATCTCACGTACGAGGAAATTCCTATTCAGATAACTGATAGGAAGGAGCAAGTGTTAAGGAATAAAGTCATACCTTCTGTGAAGGTAGTTTGGCGAAACCACGATGTCGAGGAGGCTACGTGGGAGTTAGAGGATAAAATGAAGAAGAATTACCCCCATCTTTTTGCTTAGTTGTAATTCTGGGGACAGAATTCTTATAAGGAGGGGAGGATGTAACGACCGCGAATTTTGCATGGCTTTGTAATATACGCTTACGAATCATTATTTAATGAATGAATTTTTATTAATATTATTTTGTGTGATGTGCTTAAAGGTTATGTAATAATCTAGATTATGTATTTGCAATGATATTAAGTGTTGTTATTTGATAGGACTTATTAAAATGTTTTCGGAGAAATACCGCTAAAATTCTATTCGCGGGTTACTATTCGCGTGGGCACTATTCGCCCCAAAAACGTCTTTTTCGTTTATTTCGACTTTTCTAATTTTCTCATGGTGTTAATGTAATTGATTAATAATCCAAGTGTTGGATTTTATTTTAGCCAAATTGGGAGTTAATTAGAAGCCCCAAATTGCTTAAGGGTGGCCCAAACCCATGATCCATGACCCACGACCCGACCCACGGCCCAACCCATGACCCATGAGGGAAATGGGTTAAACCATCAGCTGAGCAATTGAATGAAGAAGAAGAACACGGATGAGAGGAGAAGGAACAAAGGAATGAGAACATTTTGGGTAGAGCAAATTCTTGCATTTGGGAGAGCAAAAGGGAGGAAGAACAATTGGGAGAATGGGAGGGGAGTTTCCCACACATGGGAGAGGCCAACTTCAGCTTCCCATACATGGGGAGCTGATCACACCAAGAATGCTTAACCCTTCCCTCCTCCAAGGAAGCTCAGTTCATCCCTCTATATATACTACCCCTTGCTTGCCTTCCATTCCTTTGCTCATTGTTGCTAAGTTAGAATCCAGAAATTTAGAGAGAGTTGTGAGAGTTGGTGCACGGGTGGTTTGAAGGAAGAAGAAGAAGGGGTATAGCAGCTGGTTATCAATCCTATTTTCATCCTAGAAGTTGCTTCAAGAGGTTAGTGTTTTGGAACCAAACTCATTTCCATGGTTGCTTCAGTTTTGAGTTTCATATTGCTTGTTTATGAGAGTATATGTTGCTGATATTGTTTTGTTTGTTCATGAGTTGATATGAATGTGTTTAAACTCTTTAAAAGCCTTAATAATGATCAAGGAAAGTGGAACAATGTTTGATAATCAATACCTTTGCATAAGGAATCAAGAATGGACATTAATGGACTGTTGGACAATTATGGACTGATTTGGACAATTTTATGTACTTTGTTGTAAATATAGCTTTTGGTTGGTTATTTTGGTTGTGTTAGATGGTAGAGAATTGTTGCCATGTTCTTAGAGGCATGTGGGTAATGATTTCATTTGGAAATCTGGACTAGAACATAATTAAACTCTACCCCAATGTGAGTTTGTAAGCCATGCCCACCAACTATTTGATTTATTGTCTAAGAGAATGATTTCTCTAAAGGTCATGAGAATTAATTTTGATTAATTGTTGAAATGGCGTTATATTGCTTAGTTTGGTAATGAAAGCATGTCATAAGTCATACAATCTTGTTATATGATAGCTAAGAAGCAAAGAGGAAGAATGTATTAGCCTAACTCTGAGTTTTGCTGAAATATAGTCGGATTAATCTCTTTGGAGCCATTATTTCGATTTATTAAAGTGTCTGTAAGATTATGAATCCATGGGGGTTTGGTAGTTCATGTTTTAAGCTTTCCGTAGCCTCCGAAACGGCCTAATTTCGACTTAAAATGAAGAAGTTATGAGGTTTTTTGTAATATAGCAAAAACAGAGCATGCTGGCAATTGGCACCTAGAGCACACTGCCGGTTAGCGCGTCCCGCGCCCACCATAAGGCTAAATGGGCGCTTCCCGCGCTAGAGCAACAGTTGGCTGGACAGCTTCGACCTACTTTAGTAAAACATACATAACTTTCTCATACGAACTCCAAATTGGATGATTCAAGATGATCCGGAAAGCTAAGAAGTAGAACTACAACCTCCAATATTTAGAACTGTAATTTAATGTCTTGACAAATTTCTAAATTGGCCATTTTTAGGACTATTGTGCATTAGGAAGCAAAAAGAGGGCGTCGTACATGCACGTATGTAACGTGTAACGTTTCCAACGCTAAAAATTATTGTTGTAAGTTCTAGAACTTGTACATTATGGTTTATAATGACCTTTAGCTTTAATCAATGATGAACTAGACAAGTGTATGCACATGCTAAACTTATGTAAATGAGGCGTATCGGGCGTGCGTTGTACAAACGCCGAAACATCGTATCTAGTGTGTGTAACCTTGTTTGATATTATGTTTCTAATTAGAATGTAATACTATAGAGTAATGTAGACTAATATTTGACATCAATTATGTGGCTAATTGGTATGTGGATATGTACTTAAATGTGTAGGACTTTTGGAGGACGATTAACGTCGAGTTGTTAGCAAGCGCTTAAGGCAAGTTCTTCTTTAACTCTTGTCTAACCCTTGTGTTGGGCAAGTTCTCTAACCCCATTCATTTACTATATTGAATGCAAGTTCCTTATCTTATACAAAAGACGTATATTGTGCAGATTTTCTAATTCTTGTTTAAGTTGATATTGCACAAATATTCTATATTTTCCTAAATCACACCAATGTGGTGTATTGAGCAAGTTTTCTAATCCTTGTCTAGTCCTCGTTCTAGGCGAGCTTATCAACTTCATTCGATTATATTCTTACGAATGCTATTTAATGTTCAAAGTTCATATTTACGCAATACATACATTATTGTGTGAATTCCATACTTATGCCAATATTTCATATTTGCACAAGCGTTCAAGATATGTTATTGACATAAACTGTTAAAGCTTTTAAGTTCACCTTATGCATGAACTGTTTACGAAGAGTGTCAATGCCATTTGATTCGGCTAGACTAACGTTTCCATAGACTTAGAAAGCTATCCAAACCAATTGTTTTGGTACGGACTCTTTGCAGAGATGAACAACCCTCATAGTAGGGAAAAATATATTTTTAGTCGGGGAACCGACACACGCGCGTAAGTAGAACGTTTGAGGCTTATGCATAACGCCGGGTATTTTAGGCTGATCACCTATTGTACCTGTAACTGTTGTTTTGGAGTTAATAGTGTAATACTGTTAATTCTAAAAAAAAAGGTAAGTGCCATGGTGGCCACTCAGTGATTTCCTGCAATTGACACAATTTGAAATCCTTGAATTCATTTGATATTCATCTAGTCCATAGTGACTCCTCAGTGATAGTAGAGATTTGTATTAAAACTTGAGAAATCTTACTTTTGATTATGTATTATCCTTATTGTTATACTTGCTGGGCAAACTTGTTGCTCACCCTTGCTTTCCTTAAAACATTTCAGTGGTTACCCATAGAGGCGAGAGCTCAGGAAAGGATAAAGGCAAAGGCAAAGCCACGAATTAGCTTTGTCACACTATGTTATGATTATGCTATGTTTTAAGACTCGTTTAGAAATTATGTATTAAGTTATGTCATGTATTCAGACTTATGTATTAGACCTTTTGTATTATGTTATGTCAGGAATTTGTATTGGTATCGAGACTTGGGACGAGAGTATTTATGTTATATCAATGTAAATATTTCTATTATTCCGCAAATAGTTATTAATAGTATGTGTATGAGTTGCATAGTGATGCACTAAATTCGAGGTTAAAGTAACCCGGATTTGGGGGCGTCACAGGTTGGTATCAGAGCTATAGGTTATAAACCTTAGGAAATGGAGAGTCCTTAGGCTATAACCTTGGAGAACATAGAGAAATAGAAAGCAATAAAACTCATGTAGAGTTTACGAGATATAGACTTCGATTAGAAAGTTAGTAGTGTCGTGAAATGTATTTTCATTCCATGTAATGGATTTATATTTTGTTAAGAGATACTGATAGGTTTTGTTTATTTTGCCTTGTGTTTGTAGTATGCCAGAGATGGGCGAGCCAAGCAGAATTATGGAGGAAGAGCCACGTGACATCCATGTGGTGTTCGAGTCACCCCTTATAGTTGAGCCTATTACGGCAGTATCCCCAGCCGAAGCGGATTATGTGATGGAGTCTGATCCGGAGGAAGACCCGGAGGAGGACTTCGAGGAAGACCCCATAGGCAGTGATTCCTTAGATGAGCCAGGAGAGGTGCCCCATGATGGTACCACATATGAAGATGATCTGTTAGGGGAGTATGCTGATCGCATCATCGAGCTAGAGGATACAGTCCGAGAGTTGGAACAGGAAGCTCAGGGACGACATGAGGTCTCTGTGCAGTTAGGGGCTATGGTCTACCGTCTCATGGCAAGGAATGTAGAACTGGTAGGAAATCTAGAGCAGTCCGAGCAGCGGGCGGGAAGCCTACAGGTGGAGAAGGAGGCTTTGCGAGCCCAACTAGAGGTAGAAGTAACTGACCGCATCCAAATTGAGGAACAGCGGGATGACGCCTTAGAGCGAGCTGATGACTTAGAAGGTGAAGTGAGAAGGAAGAGGAGGAAGATGAACCGGATGGGCTATGCATTCAGCACGGCTATCGGTAGGTGGATAGATGGTGTCTGGCATTATCCGGCCGAGGAGGGGCAGACTCGCCACACTCTGAGCCGAGATCTGATGGTCCGTATGGGACATTTGGAGTATAACCGCGCCGTGGAGCGCGGTATGCTTGGATAGACTAGTTAGTTATGTGTCTAGCAGTACATGATTTTGTTAATTTTATCCCGACCTTTTGTATTATGTATGGGATAAGTTTTGTATACCCCAAGTCTTTATGCTTGACAGAGGGTACTATGTTTGTAAATTCCCATCTTTTGTGTATTAGGGGGTGAATGGTGACGTTCATAGCGGTGTGCTATAGGACAATCACGTATGATGTACTGGCTATTAACTTATCAATGAAACGTTCTTATTAAATGTGTTGTTTAATTGTTAAATTACTTGGTAAACATTTGCATGGTATGGTGAGATAGTAACATTTAGTTTCATTCCATTAAACAGAAGATGCCACCACGTAGAATACCCGTTCAACGAACCCCTCAAGGGTCAGTGAATAATGAAGGAGGCCAAGCAGACCCCTTGCAACGACTAGCAGACCTACTTGAGGGAGTGTTCCAAGGCAGGAATGCAGGACCCGGAAACCCAATTCCCCCAGTTGTCCCGATAGCAAATTTTAAAGACTTCAAAAGTGTGGGACCCCCAGAGTTCAAAGGGACGACTGACCCGATAGAGGCCCAGTCTTGGGTTAAAGAAACCGAGAAGGCTTTTACCATTGCACGCGTGGGAGAGGACCAGAAGACTGCATTCGCCACCTATATGATGAAGGGAGAGGCGAACTATTGGTGGGAAGCCAATCAACAACGGGCCGGAGAAGGTGTAGTACCGTGGGAAAAATTCAAGGAACTGTTCTTCGAGAATTACTTCCCGAAGAGCATGAAGAGTCGGATGGAAGTGAAATTCCTGGAACTTAAGCAAGGGGATATGACAGTGGCACAGTACGCCGCCAAATTTAATGAACTCGCACGCTTTGCGCCACACCAAGTGGATACAGAGGAGCGGAAGGCGCAACGGTTCGAACAAGGGCTGAAGCCATGGGTGTACAGTAAGGTGTCAGTGCTCCAAATCGAGACCTTTAATGCACTCTTAGAGAAAGCCATCATAGCTGAGGGTGGAAGTGAGGCCTTGAGTCAATATAACAGGGAAAGGAAGAATAAGAAAAAATGGAGGCGACCATCGTGGAGGAAGTAGTAGCGGAGGAAGCAACCTGGGGAAGAGAAAGTGGGATAACAGCAACAATAGTACCAACAATAATCCGACCGGAAGCAATCAGGGAGGATTCAAAAAGAGAATCGAGGCATGTTCAAAATGCGGGAAAAACCACTTGGGAGAATGCTGGAAGGGACGCAGTGTCTGCTATAACTGCGGCAAGGAGGGACATATGGCACCAAAATGCCCAAATCCGAAGAAAATCCGTGGATGTTTCGCTTGTGGATCGGCCGAGCACCAGATCAAGGACTGCCCCCAAAGAGGAAGCAGCGGGGGGAGTGGCTACAAAGGGGGAAGCAATAAGCCGGTGACTGGTGGGCCTGTTCAGCCTAGTCGACCAACTGCCAGGACATTCAACATGACGGCCCAGGATGCCATAGCTTCGAGGGACGTGGTGTCAGGTATTATCCCGGTCAATGATATAAATGCTTATGTATTATTTGATTCGGGTGCTACCTACTCGTTTGTATCTGAGGAATTTGCTAGTCGATTGAATTTACCCCAAGAACGACTAGATAATCCCTTGAGCGTAGAAATTGCTAATGAGGAGGTAATTCTCGTAGAATTCATATACCGTGATTGTGATGCAGTGATTAGGGGTCATAACCTAAAGGTAGATTTGATCCCAATTAAATTGGGAGAGTTTGATGTAATACTGGGAATGGATTGGTTGTATAACCATGCAGCGATAATTGACTGTCAAAAGAAAAGTGTGAACCTTCGGACCTCAAACCGGTCGAGGGTAGTATTTAATGGTAGCACATCGCTTAGACGATCGTGTTGTCTTACGATGATGCAGGCCAAGAAGTTACTAAGAAAAGGGTGTGTAGGCTACTTAGCCTATATTGTAGACACGAAGAAGGAGGGAGTAGAAATAACAGATATACCGATAGTGAAGGACTTTCCAGACGTGTTTCCAAGCGAATTACCCGGTCTACCGCCAGACAGGGAAATTGAGTTTGCAATAGATTTAGCACCAGGGACGGCACCAATTTCGAAAGCCCCGTATCGCATGGCGCCAGTGGAAATGAAGGAATTGTTGATCCAACTTCAAGAATTGTTGGACAATGGGTATATTCAACCAAGTGTGTCTCCATGGGGAGCACCGGTCTTGTTTGTCAAGAAGAAAGACGGAACGATGAGGCTTTGTATCGACTACCGAGAGTTGAATAAGGCAACAATCAAGAATAAGTATCCGTTGCCAAGAATCGACGATCTTTTCGATCAACTTCAAGGAGCGAGGCATTTCTCAAAGATAGATTTGAGGACTGGATATCACCAGTTAAAGGTGAGGAGGGAGGACGTGCCAAAGACCGCGTTTCGAACGAGGTATGGGCACTATGAATTTTTGGTGATGTCTTTCGGTCTGACGAACGCGCCAGCAGCATTTATGGATTTGATGAATCGAATTCTCAAGCCATACTTAGACAAGTTTGTGGTAGTTTTCATTGACGACATCCTAATCTATTCAAAGACCGAAGAGGAGCACGCCGACCATCTGAAGGCGATACTAGAGACGCTGAGGAAAGAGAAGTTGTACGCAAAATTTTCTAAATGTGAATTTTGGATGGAAAGGGTACAATTTCTGGGGCATGTGATAGACAAAGATGGGATCTCAGTGGATCCTGCGAAAGTGGAAGCAGTGAGTAACTGGGATCAACCGAGGACGCCAACGGAGGTGCGAAGTTTCTTAGGGTTAGCCGGGTACTATCGACGATTTATCCAGGAGTTTTCTAAGATAGCGACCCCGTTAACTAATCTAACGAGGAAGACGGTGAAGTTTGTGTGGACGGAGAAGTGTGAGGAAAGCTTTACAGAGTTGAAGAAGAGATTGAGCGAGGCGCCTGTGTTATCCCTACCGGATGATACAGGAGGTTTTGTAGTGTATAGTGATGCGTCACACCGAGGTCTTGGTTGTGTTCTAATGCAGCATGGCAAGGTCATTGCGTATGCGTCACGTCAATTGAAGGACTATGAAAAGCGATACCCTACCCACGACTTGGAGTTAGCCGCGGTAGTTTTTGCCCTGAAGATTTGGAGGCACTATCTTTATGGGGAGAAATGTGAGATATATACGGACCACAAAAGTCTGAAGTATATCTTCACACAGAAAGAGCTCAATATGCGACAAAGGAGGTGGTTGGAATTAATCAAAGATTACGACTGCGAGATTCTTTATCACCCGGGGAAGGCAAACGTAGTAGCAGATGCGCTGAGTAGAAAGGGAAGGGAGAGCTTGTTCAGGCTGACAACACAGGAGGAGCTAGTGAAGGAAATGACGCGACTAGAGATAGAAGTGAAAAGTCCAAGAAGGGCAGCAGAGCGCTTATTCATAATGGAAGCTCGTCCGACGTTGCTAGATAAAGTACAGGAGGCACAGAGAAATGATGAGGAATGTGAGAAGATAAAGGAAAGAGTAGCAGAAAACGATGAAGAAAAGTTTAGATTGGATAAAGATGGTATCTTGCGATTTGAAGAACGTGTGTGGGTGCCAGCCGTGACCGAACTAAGAGAGGCAATCTTGCATGAGGCACATAACTCACCATATTCTGTTCACCCAGGAAGCACAAAAATGTACAGGGATCTTCGTCAACATTTTTGGTGGCCAAATTTGAAGCGAGAGGTGGCAGAGTGCGTCAGTAAGTGTCTTACCTGTCAACGGGTCAAGGCAGAGCATCAGAGACCGAGTGGACTACTTCAACCACTTAAGATACCAGAATGGAAATGGGAACACATTACGATGGATTTCGTAGTGGGGCTTCCAAGCACCCAGAAAGGTTATGATGCAATTTGGGTTATTGTGGACCGATTGACGAAGTCAGCGCACTTTCTACCGATAAGGATACGATTCAATTTAAATCAGTTAGCAAAGTTGTATATAAAGGAAGTTGTTTCAAGACATGGAGTGCCGGTGTCAATCGTTTCTTCTGACCGAGACCCGCGCTTCACATCAAATTTTTGGAAGAGCTTGCAAGAAAGAATGGGAACACAACTGAGGCTAAGTACTGCTTATCATCCTCAAACTGACGGACAGAGTGAGCGAACAATACAGACGCTGGAAGACATGCTTAGAGCTTGTGTGATGGATTTCAAGGGAAGTTGGGATGACCACTTACCCCTCGTGGAATTCGCTTATAATAATAGTTATCACGCAAGTATCGGTATGCCGCCGTACGAAGCTCTCTACGGAAGAAAATGCAGAACACCGTTATGTTGGGATGAAGTCGGAGAGAGACGACTGTTGGGACCAGAACTAGTTCAGCAAACGGCAGATATTGTTGGCACAATAAGAGCCAGATTGGTAGCAGCCCAAGATCGGCAGAAGAAATACGCAGATTTGCACCGTCAAAGCCGAGAGTTCGAAAGTGGAAGTTTTGTGTTTTTGAAGGTATCTCCCTGGAAGGGGAAGATTCGATTCGGCAAGAAAGGGAAGCTGAGTCCGAGGTTCGTAGGACCGTTTGAGGTCTTGAGAAGGGTAGGCGAAGTGGCGTACGAGGTAGCTTTACCTCCCGAGCTGGAGCACATCCACAATGTGTTCCATGTCTCAGTGCTACGACCATATAAACCCGATTACAAGCACGTTATATCCTATGAGCCCGTCCAGATCGAGAAGGATCTCACGTACGAGGAAATTCCTATTCAGATAACTGATAGGAAGGAGCAAGTGTTAAGGAATAAAGTCATACCTTCTGTGAAGGTAGTTTGGCGAAACCACGATGTCGAGGAGGCTACGTGGGAGTTAGAGGATAAAATGAAGAAGAATTACCCCCATCTTTTTGCTTAGTTGTAATTCTGGGGACAGAATTCTTATAAGGAGGGGAGGATGTAACGACCGCGAATTTTGCATGGCTTTGTAATATACGCTTACGATCATTATTTAATGAATGAATTTTTATTAATATTATTTTGTGTGATGTGCTTAAAGGTTATGTAATAATCTAGATTATGTATTTGCAATGATATTAAGTGTTGTTATTTGATAGGACTTATTAAAATGTTTTCGGAGAAATACCGCTAAAATTCTATTCGCGGGTTACTATTCGCGTGGGCACTATTCGCCCCAAAAACGTCTTTTTCGTTTATTTCGACTTTTCTAATTTTCTCATGGTGTTAATGTAATTGATTAATAATCCAAGTGTTGGATTTTATTTTAGCCAAATTGGGAGTTAATTAGAAGCCCCAAATTGCTTAAGGGTGGCCCAAACCCATGATCCATGACCCACGACCCGACCCACGGCCCAACCCATGACCCATGAGGGAAATGGGTTAAACCATCAGCTGAGCAATTGAATGAAGAAGAAGAACACGGATGAGAGGAGAAGGAACAAAGGAATGAGAACATTTTGGGTAGAGCAAATTCTTGCATTTGGGAGAGCAAAAGGGAGGAAGAACAATTGGGAGAATGGGAGGGGAGTTTTCCCACACATGGGAGAGGCCAACTTCAGCTTCCCATACATGGGGAGCTGATCACACCAAGAATGCTTAACCCTTCCCTCCTCCAAGGAAGCTCAGTTTCATCCCTCTATATATACTACCCCTTGCTTGCCTTCCATTCCTTTGCTCATTGTTGCTAAGTTAGAATCCAGAAATTTAGAGAGAGTTGTGAGAGTTGGTGCACGGGTGGTTTGAAGGAAGAAGAAGAAGGGGTATAGCAGCTGGTTATCAATCCTATTTTCATCCTAGAAGTTGCTTCAAGAGGTTAGTGTTTTGGAACCAAACTCATTTCCATGGTTGCTTCAGTTTTGAGTTTCATATTGCTTGTTTATGAGAGTATATGTTGCTGAAATTGTTTGGTTAGTTCATGAGTTGATATGAATGTGGTTAAACTCTTTAAAAGCCTTAATAATGATCAAGGAAAGTGGAACAATGTTTGATAATCAAAACCTTTGCATAAGGAATCAAGAATGGACATTAATGGACTGTTGGACAATTATGGACTGATTTGGACAATTTATGTACTTTGTTGTAAATATAGCTTTTGGTTGGTTATTTTGGTTGTGTTAGATGGTAGAGAATTGTTGCCATGTTCTTAGAGGCATGTGGGTAATGATTTCATTTGGAAATCTGGACTAGAACATAATTAAACTCTACCCCAATGTGAGTTTGTAAGCCATGCCCACCAACTATTTGATTTATTGTCTAAGAGAATGATTTCTCTAAAGGTCATGAGAATTAATTTTGATTAATTGTTGAAATGGCGTTATATTGCTTAGTTTGGTAATGAAAGCATGTCATAAGTCATACAATCTTGTTATATGATAGCTAAGAAGCAAAGAGGAAGAATGTATTAGCCTAACTCTGAGTTTTGCTGAAATATAGTCGGATTAATCTCTTTGGAGCCATTATTTCGATTTATTAAAGTGTCTGTAAGATTATGAATCCATGGGGGTTTGGTAGTTCATGTTTTAAGCTTTCCGTAGCCTCCGAAACGGCCTAATTTCGACTTAAAATGAAGAAGTTATGAGGTTTTTTGTAATATAGCAAAAACAGAGCATGCTGGCAATTGGCACCTAGAGCACACTGCCGGTTAGCGCGTCCCGCGCCCACCATAAGGCTAAATGGGCGCTTCCCGCGCTAGAGCAACAGTTGGCTGGACAGCTTCGACCTACTTTAGTAAAACATACATAACTTTCTCATACGAACTCCAAATTGGATGATTCAAGATGATCCGGAAAGCTAAGAAGTAGAACTACAACCTCCAATATTTAGAACTGTAATTTAATGTCTTGACAAATTTCTAAATTGGCCATTTTTAGGACTATTGTGCATTAGGAAGCAAAAAGAGGGCGTCGTACATGCACGTATGTAACGTGTAACGTTTCCAACGCTAAAAATTATTGTTGTAAGTTCTAGAACTTGTACATTATGGTTTATAATGACCTTTAGCTTTAATCAATGATGAACTAGACAAGTGTATGCACATGCTAAACTTATGTAAATGAGGCGTATCGGGCGTGCGTTGTACAAACGCCGAAACATCGTATCTAGTGTGTGTAACCTTGTTTGATATTATGTTTCTAATTAGAATGTAATACTATAGAGTAATGTAGACTAATATTTGACATCAATTATGTGGCTAATTGGTATGTGGATATGTACTTAAATGTGTAGGACTTTTGGAGGACGATTAACGTCGAGTTGTTAGCAAGCGCTTAAGGCAAGTTCTTCTTTAACTCTTGTCTAACCCTTGTGTTGGGCAAGTTCTCTAACCCCATTCATTTACTATATTGAATGCAAGTTCCTTATCTTATACAAAAGACGTATATTGTGCAGATTTTCTAATTCTTGTTTAAGTTGATATTGCACAAATATTCTATATTTTCCTAAATCACACCAATGTGGTGTATTGAGCAAGTTTTCTAATCCTTGTCTAGTCCTCGTTCTAGGCGAGCTTATCAACTTCATTCGATTATATTCTTACGAATGCTATTTAATGTTCAAAGTTCATATTTACGCAATACATACATTATTGTGTGAATTCCATACTTATGCCAATATTTCATATTTGCACAAGCGTTCAAGATATGTTATTGACATAAACTGTTAAAGCTTTTAAGTTCACCTTATGCATGAACTGTTTACGAAGAGTGTCAATGCCATTTGATTCGGCTAGACTAACGTCCATGACTTAGAAAGCTATCCAAACCAATTGTTTTGGTACGGACTCTTTGCAGAGATGAACAACCCTCATAGTAGGGAAAAATATATTTTTAGTCGGGGAACCGACACGCGCGTAAGTAGAACGTTTGAGGCTTATGCATAACGCCGGGTATTTTAGGCTGATCACCTATTGTACCTGTAACTGTTGTTTTGGAGTTAATAGTGTAATACTGTTAATTCTAAAAAAAAAGGTAAGTGCCATGGTGGCCACTCAGTGATTCCTGCAATTGACACAATTTGAAATCCTTGAATTCATTTGATATTCATCTAGTCCATAGTGACTCCTCAGTGATAGTAGAGATTTGTATTAAAACTTGAGAAATCTTACTTTTGATTATGTATTATCCTTATTGTTATACTTGCTGGGCAAACTTGTTGCTCACCCTTGCTTTCCTTAAAACATTTCAGTGGTTACCCATAGAGGCGAGAGCTCAGGAAAGGATAAAGGCAAAGGCAAAGCCACGAATTAGCTTTGTCACACTATGTTATGATTATGCTATGTTTTAAGACTCGTTTAGAAATTATGTATTAAGTTATGTCATGTATTCAGACTTATGTATTAGACCTTTTGTATTATGTTATGTCAGGAATTTGTATTGGTATCGAGACTTGGGACGAGAGTATTTATGTTATATCAATGTAAATATTTCTATTATTCCGCAAATAGTTATTAATAGTATGTGTATGAGTTGCATAGTGATGCACTAAATTCGAGGTTAAAGTAACCCGGATTTGGGGGCGTCACATTGGGGCCAGTTAGCCATTATAGGAATAACTGACACCATGTTCTGCCAGTTTCATTATCACGTATTATTATTATTATTACTAGTTTCCTAAGCAAGTCAGAGAACTCTAGAGAAAATTGAGAGAAAAATTGTGAGGGAAAGGAGAAGAATCAAAGATTGAGAAAATTTCCATTCACTTGTTGCATAATCTAATCACTAATCAAGGTAATCCTTAAATTGAAGCCTTTATTTTATGTTTTCAAATTTCTCCATGAATGTACTTTTTGAGTTCTCTGATAATTGAACCCTATGTGTAAATTGTTTAGGAGTTACTTATAATTGTTTAAATGCATGTATAGTCTAATATATGATGTTATAAATTGTTTTAATTAAGTTAATTCATGAGATTATGTGTTTAAACGAAGTTCTGAAATTTACAGAGAAACAGTGTTTGGATATACCTTAAATGTATGAAAATTCATATTTTAAATGCATGTTAATCGGTAAATTGATAATCTATTGTGTTTATACCTTCAAATACGAAAAGAATGCAAGTTATATGAATTGATTTGGTTGAGTAACGAATCCGTGGTGAATGGATTCGCTAAATATGTTTAAAAATGGAGTTTTTACAAAAGTATTAGATTTATAGGTTCAAATTCAGATGTTTAGGTTGTTTAGGTTATTAAAGTCATGCTATGATTGTTATTTTATGTTTCTATAAAGTTCAGAACCTATGCGTAGTGTTTAATTTGTGGTTTGGGTAAAACTTTGGCCAAATTTGGCATTTTCTGTGTTCTGCACGAACTACAGTACCTGAGTCTGCGCACCAGCGCGGCTGCGCTGGTGCCAAGAACAAAAGTGGCACGGCCGCACCACATGTAGACCAGAGCCAAAGTCAGGCACAGCGCGGCCGTGCTGGTGCCAAGAACAAAAGTGGTGCGGCCGCGCCGGTTAGCAGACTAACCCAGAAAATTTTATTTAAGTGTCCAAGTCCGGGGAATGCAATTGTAACCTAATTTAATGAACATTGAAGTGTAATAATTGTATAATGAGATGTTGAAACATGTTACCAACATGGCAATGACGATTCTATGTGGCTAATTTATAAGTTGAATGCATGTTTAAACTCATTAATTGTGAAGTTTAATAATGTGTTTAAGAGTTAATGCTATGAATGTGATTATTATAATCAGACGTATAGATAAAAGAGAATAAACTCATGATGTTAGTTATGTTGTAATTAACTGGTATCGTGACTTGTAATGGTATGTAGGATAAGTTAACGAACGTGAATATTAAACGTATAATCTACGCACGAGGCAAGTATCTTATCCTTACTTTTTACGTTTACACAAGTTTTCTACCCTTGATCTATTATTTCGTTGAAAGCAAGCTTCCTAATACTACCTTGATTTCAATTATGCAAGTTCCTGAATTTCATTCTCTTATCATGCAAGCTTCATAATGCTATTACTTACTTAAGCAAGTTATTATTTCTATTCCATTCAATTTCATGGATTCAATGAGACGTTTTAATTTCCTCTTTGTAATACTTCAGTTATACAGAATTTACCCAATTGTACCTTTTGCGAGATTTAGTCTTTGATTCTCGAATATCAATTACATTTTTATTGAACCTTGATTGACTAGCGAACCCTTATTGATGCAACTAGTCCATAATTGATGAGCGTTCTAAATTTTAGAATTATTATTGAAGCTAATCCAAACCAAACTTCCTTTGGTGTGGACTCTGATGTCAAACTGAGATGAACAACCCTTTTATAGGGGATTTTATTCACGCGTTAGCGTTAAGATGTTGTGCACATACATGATACAAAGGGCGGATCCCCCTAAGTACGAGAAGTAAGGTCCATATAGTCTTAAGACTATTAAAGGTTTAAGGTAGAAATACTTGATAACCTGGGACATAGTTCGTGGTCTTAAGACCCTCAGATGTTCTTTTGATTCTTGTCTTATAATCTTGACTCAAAAGCTGAACCTTCGATTATTCAATATCCGTTTACTATTTCGCATGTTATTATTATTATTGTTGTTATACTTGCTGGGCGATCACTGCTCACCCTTGCACAATAACATTACAGCTAAAGTTGAGAGAACTGACGAACCATCCACTAGTAAGGGCAAAGGAAAAGCAAGCAAGTAATGAAGACTTGTTATATTTGTTTAAATGATGTTTATGTAATAGACTTAAGTTATGTTTTCGCATTGATGTTTTGTTAAGGTTAGATGGCCTGGGATTTATTTGTTAAAGATGTTGTAACCCTTTATTGGGAGATTTCTATTTCAATTACAAGTTTTCAATTATAATTGAATGGGTAGTTAGATGTGATGTGATGTATTTGGATAGTGAACACTAAATCTTGTGAGAATTAAGTACCCGAATTTGGGAGTGTCACATTATCCTTGGTACAGGTCATTGAGTCTTGGTAGATCGCAGAGTGTTTGCTTGAGTTGACCTGTAATCTCTGTTATGGCTTGATGTTTTGGATGTACTCAAAGATCTTTGTTTGTCTGAAAGCCCATGCTCAGCTTACTTAGAAGTCTCTATGAAAATTGCTACTTTAACTTTGACTGCTTGGGCAGAGACTGCTTTATGTTGTTGCTTGATTGCAGGTTGTTCATGGGGAGTCGTAGAGTGGCTGACTTGGACTAACTCTACGAACCCATGTTACAACGATCTTCTCTTCGTAGTGCACACTCTACGATTTTGAGTAAGCTTCTTGTTCTGTCAAGCCATACTCTACGATTGCCTTGCACGCTCTGTGTTGACATACGCAACTCTACTGTAACGATCGGGAATTTTAGATTTCCTTGTAACCCGAGTTATGTATGAATAAAATGAATTTTTATTTTTATTTATATTATTTTGTGTTACGTGCTTAGAGTTGTGTTGTAGCCTAGAAAATGTGTATGTGTTAAATTTTATGTGTTGTTGTGTCGTTGGAGTGAATAAATCAATTTTGCAAAAATTCATAAAATCACTATTTACAGGGCACGTTTCCCGAGGCACTATTCATGCCCGAATATTTTTGCATCTTTTTCGATTTCTATTAATTTTGTTAAGGCGTGTATGCGAAGGAATAATTTTTTCAAGTGTCAGAAATTTTATTGGAGCTGATACGTGATTTAATCCGTATCTGAAATGTATTATATGAGTGTTCCGAATAATTGGACAAATCCCATAATAATTATTTTTACGCGTCCTAATATTTTATGGGAGTACCCATTTTAATTTTGGGTAGAGTTATTTACCAAATTTGATACAAAAGTGGGAGTATTCGGGTATATTTATCTATATATTCGAATTGATTAGAGAGGCAATTAAGCCTCAACCAATCAGGAGAGAGCACTAATTGAATTAGCCAATCAGAGGAGGGATAGACCGTCACATTACACCAAGCATGGGATTGCTAACTTCACAAAACATGCTCCTCAAATTCATTTTCAAGAGCTCGGGCAAAGCATTTTCTGCATACCAATACATTCCTTCTGAAGCCACCTTATCCTCCCATCAGCTCATTTCCTTTCTCATTCAAACCATTAGCATACTTCCCATTTGTAAGCAAGGAGAGAGCTGCAGAGAGAGAGAGGGATAGAGTACCATAGAGAGAGAAAGAAGAAGAAGAAGAAGAAGAAGGAAGCTTACGGGAAGAAGAATGGAAGACAAAGAAGACGCACGATAGCTAGAGGAAGGAGAAGAAGAATTCTAGTAGCTTCCATAGCACCCTTAGAAGCAAGAGTAAGAGGTAAAATCATCTTTTTCTCCATTGTTCCAGTTTTTGAGTTTTTGAAGCTTACTTGATGGGTTTTGCGTTTCTGGAGATTTCTGGTTGTTATTGTTAGTTATGGTTGCTTAATATTGTTACCAAGACACCTTATAAGCTATTAATACCATTAAAGTGGAACAAAAACGAAGAGGAATCCGAACCTTGGCTTAAAGGATGAACTATGCACATTTTTGGACTTTTGGACCTTTGGACTGTTTAGAGGACTGTAAAGCCTGGATGGTGTAATTATTTTGATTGTTTGTTGTTGTAACATTATACTTTCATGAGTTGTGAAGATAACCTAGTTGTAATGAACCAAAAAGAGGCTAAAACGAAGTCACAGTAATGATTTGAGTAGAATGTATCATGACTGCGAAAAACAGAGTATCAATGTTGTGCTTTGGCTGAGGATTTGGTTGTGTTAGTGTTTATGGGTCATCTTGCATTTTTGATATGTTGTAGCCTCATGTCTTAGGAATCCATAGAGTCCGTAACGGACCAAATTGATCGAGTATAGGGGGAGATATGGAGGTTGGAGCGGGCGAAGGTTTGACAGTTCGCGGTTCTGCAGGAACTGCAGAACTGCTACTGCATGGCACTGTCCGCGCTTGGACCGGGTCGGGTCAGGCCGGACCGGGTCGGGTCGGGGCGGACCCAGTGAATTTTTCTCGCGAGTCTAAAACTTATATTTTTGTACAAAATAATTAGAAACGCTTATATCTTGTTAAAGCCTTATGTGCTTAATTTTATACCAGTATCAACCAAAGTGATGTTGTCTTAAGGCGTAAATTGAATAAACTGATTGCAAATTATGCTTGGTTTTCAGGGGGCGCTGTCCCCCGACCCCCGCCAGCTCACCGGCGAGCTGGGCAGCCACTCGCTCACCGGGGAGTGAGACCCCCGACTGGGTAGTCGTAGCGGCAATTAATGTATTTTGATGACGTGATGACTGTATTGAACCTAGTCCTTACATGACTAATATTTATGATGATTTTAATGAACTGTAGGGTATTAGTTTTAAAGGACGATTAACGTCAAGATTTTAACGCACGCGCAAGGTAAGTTCCTTACTCAACCCTTATTTAATTATGCGAGTGTTCCTTACTCAAATTATTTATTGGGCAAGTTTCGAATTATTGTTTAATTTATCTATCGAGCAAGTCTCCTATCTTACTCAAGTTATTATTATGCAAGCTTACTTACCCCACTCAAAATTATATTCGAGCAACTATTATTTATTGAGCAAGCTTATTGACTTTCTTGACTCCGTTCAAGTTACTTATCAATTTTATCAATTAGTGTGCTAGTATTCATACTTTTATTCAAGTATTGCAATGAAAGCCCATTTCATGCAATGTTATATATATTGTGTGATTCCAAAGATTATGAATTGTTATTCATTCAAGATATTATTGATGCTATTATGCATGTTGTTGAACCTTAAAGTTCTTTATCCCATAAACTGTTTGAAAGCTATGTCAAAGCTAATTGCTTCAGCTAGACACTTATTGATTTGTTTATTGAAGTGATGTTAAGTCCTCCAACTATTATTGTTGTTAAGTAAAGCAATCCGATCAAATTGTTTTGGTCCGGACTCCCATGTAAAGCTGAGAAGAACAACCCTCATAGTATGAAAAATTGTATAAATGTCAGGGAACCGACACACGCGTAAATGAAAAAATGTAAGGCTTATGCATAATGCTAGGTACCTTAGGTTGATCCCCTATTACCAATTTCATGGATTATCGGATGAAATTTCAGTAATTCAAGTAGAGTTCTGAGCCTTGGTGCTCACTCAGTATTGATTAGTCCCTTTCTTTGGGAAACTTTGAAATCCTTGGATACTTCAGAAAACCTTTGGTCCATAACGACCACTATAACGGTGATAAAAAAAAAAGTTGTTTATTCCTTGACTTAGCTAAATTTTTACTCTTGTGAGCTATAAAGTTATTCATGTGATTATTCATTGCTATTATACTTGCGGGGCAAATTTGTTGTTCACCCCTTGCTTTCCTTAAAACATTTCAGTTAGTGCGGCATGTGGCGACAGCTCAGGAAAAGATAAGGGAAAAGGGAAAGCTACTGATTAGTTGTATTTTGTTGTTCTAGAATTACCGTTTGTATTAAGACTTATTAATTGACGTTGTGTATTAAGACATATTTACCCTTATGTATTATGTTGTGTTTTGCAGTAGTCTTGGTTTCGAGACTTGGGATAGGAATATTTATGTTATATCAATGTAAATATTTCCTTTATACCGATGTAAGTTGTCGATTGTATGATGTTTGTGTTAGAAAGTGATGAACCAGGTCCGTGGCTCAGGTGACCCGGATTTGGGGGCATCACATCTACGATGTACCTTGTCATCCTTCATTCTGCGGTTGCCCGGCTGAGCTGCACTCTACGATTGCCTGGTTCAGTTCTACGATGCCGAGAGAGTGATGCCAAGCAAGCTCTACGATTTGCCTAGCCTTTCACTGTGTTTGACTAGTAGACTCTATGATCCTTAAAGTGATGCAGAGATAACTCTTTGACCTGTCGAGAGAGCTCTACATCCTGCCGAGAGAGCTTCCGAGAGAACTCTACGTCCTACCGAGAGAGAGCTCTACGTTCTGCCGAGAGAGCTCTACGTTCTGTTGGGCTTCACTCTATGTTTGCCTGGTAGACTCTACGAAGTTGGCTGGACTCCAAGTTGGCTAACTGCTCTATGATTCTTTGCTGGATGTTTGTGCAGTATTCTACGTTCAGTCTGGCCCATGCTTTATACATATAACACTTCAGCTTAAAGGATCAACCTAACAAGTTTATTCTTTTTCTATTCTAAGTCCTTGTACATCAAATTTATTTAAGGACTTTACAAAACCTAATGTTACAAACATGCTTTGATCAGATATTCATTCAGCTTAGATCAACCTAACATGTTTGATCTTCTAAGTCTTTGTACATATATTTCATTAAGGACTTCACAAGGCTTTACCAGTATGAATGTTTTTCTTATTATTTTGTCATCACTCAAATCTCATATAATGAATAATGTTAATCTCAGACAGATCTTATAACATTCTCCCTCTATGATAATGGACTAGATGATCGCATGCAGATTCCCAATAATCTCCCCTTATTTGATGATGACAAAAATAGTTATAGCATAACATTCAATTCAAGTAATACATGCAGATGTATGAGTGCTAATGTGACTTAGGATACAGTAAGTCACTGTATTGCTAAACCAAGAGATATGAATGAACATGCATTCAGAATAAATATCATATTAAGAAATTTTAAACATATGCAGTTTATAAGCTATATCAATTTAACAAGGAGATCCTAGATACTAGCATAAGACAGCTAATTCCTCCTTGTTTGTTAGAGATGTACCTCATCTTCCTTGTTAATGCCTTGTGACTGCTTTCAACTGCTGTTTTCTCCTGGTTCTTCTTTATCCTCCTTTGGCTTCTGCTCCCCCTCACTTCTTACAGCTTTTTCTTTATCTTCTTCTTCTTCTCCTAGCTCCCCCTCAGTTGATGGTACTTCATCTTTGTTCTCCTTCGGCTCCTTTCTTTTCATACCAGCTTTTATCCTCTTTTTGTGCTTCATCTTTTTCTCCCTCTTTTTATCATCAATCATTTGGGAAAGATATTAAACATGTTTAATGAGTTGTTCAACTAAGTAGGAGGTATTACCAACTTCCATTTTTACCTTCTGCTGGCCAAGTTCCATTTGTTGAGTGAGGGACTGGCTGAGGTTTTTCACTTTTACTAACAGAGTCTGAATAGAGCGTTTATTCTGCTGTTGGAGTTTCAGAGCTTCAGTTTTCTGCTGCTCAATTGACTTGAGATATATCTAATCTCGTTAATGAAGCTTTATGGACATGTCTATGAATGAGGCTTACAGCTTCCTGTAAAATTCATTATCTTCACCTCCACCCATCTTCTTTGCCACAGTAGTGACTGAGGAAATGTTTCCAAGCAATTCTATAGAGTTCTTCAGTAACTCTTGATCAATCAAAAAAATTTCAAAGATTGGTGTAGTGGACTTAGATTTCTCACTCTTGTAAATATTTTCAAGAGCGATGATAATATCAAATAGATCTTTGTTGGACGAGGAAGGTATATCATAAGGTATTTCAGTGGAGATATCAGAGAGTTTGATATTTGGCTGAGACTGAAAAGCTACAGTTGTAGAGTTAGGAGGTTCCACAATCATTGACTCTATGAACGGATTTGTTGATTTTCCTTTATCACTATTTTCCAGCACATAGTATGGAATGTATATACCTTCAGCATGACGGTAGACTTTGAAATGTTGAATATCCTTGATCGGCATCTTTGGAAAGGTTTGAACTCTTGGGAAGTTCTGAGAGATCATCTTCAGATTTGGAAATTGTGAGTAACACTAGCTGGTGAAGCTTGTATCTTCAAATTTAATTGCCTTCAACCAGGGCATCCATAGCTAGAACCATGTCAGTTGGTCACTGTTAGGATCATAAAGAACTATAGTTCGATCAAGCTCAATGTTTTGAAAATTATTAAGTAAATCCTCTATGGTCATTGATACCACTTTTATTTGACCGTTACCATGATCTACCCATTTTATTGGTAACACGGCTCCTGGTTTGTCATAGGCTTCCAGTACGATCCTTCTTCAAATTCTTGTGGCTACTGGACTAAAGTTGCTTCTTGATACATTATTCTCAGAATCAGAATCTTGTTGTACTTTATCATTATTCACTTCTTTCTTTCCATTTCCAGTATCTCTGGTACTCTTTTCCTTCGAACTTGCTTCCTCCATAGATACTTCCTTTGATTTTTCAGCCGACTCACCAGTTGACTGTACCTCATAGCTTCCTTCTATGTTGTCATCATCTCTTGTCGATTCATTGAGATTCTCTTCAGCAGATGTAGTTGTATCCTTACTTACTGAATTCGACTTACTTGTGGTCACATCCTTTTCAGTAGATTCACTGCTAGATGCCACATGTTTACTGATCTTTGTCGCTTTAATTTTATCACCCTCATCATCATCATTTCCAAGAACAATTGTCACTGGTGGAATTCCTTCTTTACTTTTATGACCTAGGAGTTTAATCATTTGCATTAATCTTACACTTTGTCTCCTTCTTGAGGGCTTGACCATAGGTGTCTCGGATGCTTCTTTCTCTTCGTCAGATTCATCTTTGGAGAAAGAGGGACTCTTCAATGGCGCTACCTCAACTTTCACCTTCTTCTTGAGTGATTTGGAGGGGATTGTCATAGGAGACAAAGATTCTTCAGCTTGTGATGATTCCTCCTTCAGTGCACTTGTTTTTCTTTTCCCTTTGCCTAATTTTGAAGTGCCCTTACTGCTGCTCCCCAATATTCTTAACCTCTTATTCTCCATGGGGTTCCTTTTCCACTTGTCAAACAGCTTGGGAGTCATTACTTTGTTGACATTTAGGGTTTCTCCCTCATCATCCCCATTTTGCTCTTCAACCTTTTCTTCAGTATTATGCTCAAGAACCTTCCATAGTAAACCTTTGAGATAGGTTTATCAAAGCCCTTCATTTTCCTGACATCTTTGGCTATCCAATCAGACAGCATAGCTCCAAAATTTATCTTCCTTTTCATGACAACGGCAGTCATAATTTTTAGTTGTAGATCACTCACAATATCATGGGCAGTGTCTTTGCATAGAATACATTTGCCCATAGTCTCAATTAGGAATTCAAACTTCTCAGAAAATTCCTTTTTCTTCATTCCTTTCAGATGGGGATTCTTCACATAGCCCATCAATTCCTTGCCTTCATCAGAATCAATTCCTTCCAGAGATGATAGACCTTGGTTGGTAAATCCCAAACATTTATTGATATCTGCAGCTTCTATCTTCAGTTTCACTCCACGAACTTTTATAGATAGAACATTACTATCAATCACTGCATTCTGATAGAATTCCTTGACAAGATCAGAGAAGATTTTGGTGTTTGCCCCTAAGCATTCTGAGAATCCTGCTTGCTTTATAATTTTGAGGATATCTTTAAATTTTTCATCTGATTCTCCAAATTTTTCGAAACTAAGTTGGATACCTAATACGACTTGACAGTTTTCCATAATGAGGGTTTGAGGAATGAAGGATACTTGACTGTGGATGGAGATATGAATCGATAAGGGTTTTGAGAATTTCTGGAGGTTGCCGTTTTTAGTTAGCTGAAGATTTGATGATGTTAGGGTTTTGAGAGTTCAGCACGTCTTTGGGAGAGGGACAATTTTAATAACTGATAGGAAAGAACAACCGTTAGTATTTTGGATTTTGACCTGTATTAGTTCCTTCTTTTTGTCAAGTACGCGTGTCGGAGACTCATTTGCTGAACATGGCCAATACTTTTGTAACTTCCATAACTGTTGCATATCGGTTATCCTGGCTCATGAATGTGGTCATATCCTCTTTGACTATTGACTTTGCCCATTCGTAGAGTAACTTGACATCTTTGCTTTTCACTCTACGATTAACTCTTGAGAAATTTGGTCATTACTTCTGCAGCTCAGGTGTTGATTTGCACTTAGCACAGTTGAGTGCTATCTTTGATGTCAAGGTCTATAATTAAGCTTGAAGTGGCTTTCTTCTAGAAAGAGGATCTCTAGGGGTAACCTTGTTTTTCTCTTGACATCTGAGATGATTACATTCATACCTTGTATATGTATTAGTAGATGAGCTGGATTGTTTGTTTGAAGAAGAATTTTCCTTTTTGAACTAGCTTCTTTCTCTTGTAGAGAATTCCATGATCAACATCTTCTTTGAGGGATCAGCTTTTCCTTTTTCTTCCATTTACATCTTAGGCTCTAGAGAAGCTTTAGTGATGCATTCTTATTCAGTCTCTCAACAGGACTAAGGAAGCTCAAAAAGGGCAGGCCTCTAGGTTTTAAAAACTTTGGGCTTGGTTTGTCTCTGAGGCACTTATCTGAGGAAGGACTGTTTGGACATGGTATATAGGATGTCATCACTGTACTCCTTGGGTTTGGTTAGATATGATGTATGGGAGTAGTGTTTTGTAAGTTGTAATCGTAGAGTTAGTGTATTCTACGATTATGATGTCAATTATAATAGTTTTATGACTTGGGATAGTATGGCTGACTTGGTTTGACAGTTATAGAGTTAAGGAACTCTATGACTTGAGATGAGGATTCATTTGGTTCATCAGCCACAGAGTTTTAGGACTGAGTTTGGGATAGGGTTATGGAGTGTCATCTTAAGAACTATAGGAGCTTCTCATACTGCTTGAGCCATAATGCAATCGAGATCTACGGATGAGGACTTGGTGATTTGCTCCTTAGTGTGATAGAGAATCCTTGACCCAGTATGTTCACATACACTTTGTTAGGATCAAGCGCTTGCTACTGCACCAAAAGCTGTGACTCCATTCATTTTCTCTATCATGTAGCTTTACAGTCTTCATCTCTTTAATTTCTTTAACTTTTCATTAAACTGATCGTTTTCTAAACTTAGTCGATTGTTGCTCCCCCATAATTGATACTTCCATCTACGATGATTGTCCATCATTCATCTGATCGTAGAGTATCTTCTTTAGCACTAGTTACTCTACGATCTTCTTATCTGTGGTGCCATCGTAGAGTTGATGAAGACTTGATTTCTTGTGAGCTTCTTGAGGAGCTGTATTATGCTGAATAGAGCTCCAACCTCTGAGGATGACTCATTGGATAATCACGTCTTTACCATTTACCAGAAGTTTATTGATGAGGATTTAACTTCTTCCTTGAATGTGCTTGAGTAAGGGTGGAGCAATCATGGTACCTGCAGGTTAAATGAATTTTCTAATTTGGTACCCAATATTCTTTGGGTCCTGCAGGGTTAGTTTATTTTTGAAAGCTCGAGTTTTTACAGACTGTGGATTCTCAATCTGCATTATGTAGTTTTATATGGGATGACAGTTTAAACATGCTGCATGAGAGTGTGTGAGAGAGAAAACATAAGTGGAACTGATGTGGATTCTCCTTAGATGAGTTCTTACTAGCAACATGTTCTAAGTGTTTGAATCTTAGTAGAGTAGTGGTCAGTTCTGTGAGTTGTACCTAGATGGTTTGTAGAGTTGATCAGTCTCTACAACCCTTCAATGTACAACAGTAGATATGACTACACTCTACGACTTATCAAAGACTTAGATCATGAAGTAATACACCACTCATCAGATAGGGTGAGAAAGCTAAAGCATGAAGTTTATAGCTTATTAAGCACAGTCACCTCTTAAACAATAGAATTATAGGCATGAGGTGATCTTACTAAGTACAATCCCTACTTGGTTTCTCACTACTAAGAATAAGCTCTCATCATTAGGACTGACAACTACAAGTCATTACTCAGCATACGCAAAAACAATTTCATAACAATTTGAGCACAGTTTACTTTTTCAAATAATAAGACAAGATAATACTCTACATGTGGGTAGACTTCAAATGTCTTTCTCAAGAATTTTATTTCCAGCCTCAAATGTGGATAGGAAGCAAAGTGATTATTAGGCCATTATTCTCACTTTCTTCCTTTCTCCTTTTGGGGTGGAAAATAATTTCTTGATATGCTATTGAAGTACAAAGACATGCAGTTTAGGTCATGCAATTTATGCAATATATATTAACAGTTAAAAATATAGGCATTTTAGGGAGACAGAGTTAGATACCTCACTGATGTCAGTTTCTTAACAGTCAGTGGTGCCGCTAGCAATGATTCATTGTTAGTTGATGATTTGAAATTCCTCAGGCTAGTACTGACATCATCATTTATTCTTTCATTGCGTTGTATTGACTTACACATCGAGCACATCTTTGAGTTAAGGACACCGTTAGTTATGACATCCCATAGTCACTGATACGCTTGAATGAACCTCCAGATTCATATATTGTAAAGTAGGGACATGTTATATGTAGTTGAGAAGCTCATGGAGTCATCATTGTAGTGTATTGATGATGGCACATTATTTCCTTGATCATCATTCGTAGGTCTTCTTAACTTCTTAGTTGGAGATGCAAATTCCCTTTAGAATGGAGAATATCTTAGTTCTTGTTGCATCTGAATTGTTTTCTCCTTATTTAGATGATTGATATGCTTATTGACATCAGCATGCCTGGTGATGATGGCTTTTCTGTTTAAGCCCATGGTACAGCCTGAATAACTTAAGATAGTCTTCTTTTCACCATACAGTCTGTTTTGCACGTCTCCAATTGGTTACTCATATCAAGTACTTGTACATACAATTTTTAGCTTGTAAGCTTATATTCATTTTGTCTGAACAACCAATACCGAGATTTAGAACTGATCTAAATTTGTGTCATGGATCTACTCAAAGCGTTTAGCTTTATCATATTCATGAGAACCCGCTCTGATACCAATTGTTGGTTCCCGGAGACACAATAGAGATCTAGAAGGGGATTTAATAGATCTTTAAAACTTTTTCTTTTTATTAATGAAAGTATAACAGTTAATAGAATCAATTCATGCACAGCGGAATATACTTTACAAGCCCCTTCAAAGATACAAGAAAAATCTCAGTTCAGTGAATAAATCTTTGATATGATTGACAGCAGGTATAACAGTTATTGTACATAATGTAAATGACATAAAATAAATAACACAAGAGATTTTAAGTGGTTCGGAGACTGAATAGCTCCTACTCCACTCTTCTACTTTAACAAGTAGGAATCCACTAAATGTTTTAGTCACAAAGATAAGGACTCTCCACCCTCCTCAAGTCCAGCAGACAAGATTTATTTTTAGCCACTAAAGCAAGGATCCTATGACCCTCCTCAATTCCCGCAGACACAGATCCTCTGACCCCTCTTAAGTCCCGCAGACCTGAGTTATTTTTAGTCCCTCGGACAAGGATCTTTTGACCCTCTTCAAGTCCAGCAGACTTGGACACTGTAGACTAAGCCCAGCAGACTTAGAATCTCTTGTACCCTCTGTTACTCAGTAAGTCCAGCAGACTTGACTTAGTTTAGTCACTTAAGATAAGGACACTCTGCCCTCTTAGGCGTGTTGATTATTAGTTGGGTTGTGCTGCCAAGATGAACTTTGATCTCCTTCATCTTCTAGTACTTGACAGCTGGCTGTGATCTTCTTCTAGATGCTGCTGATGATGGACGTTGAAGCTTTTCTTCTTCTGGTGCATAGCAGATGCAGATAATCACACTTGATGAATACTAGTTGACTTGAATATAGAATTCCATTCTGCTCTTCATCTTTTCATCTTAGTGTGTTCATAGCTTGATCATAGAGTTGCTCTTCTAGATTTGCCTTCAGCTTTGATCACTCTAGATCTTGGCTTCTTGGTCATTCGGCTCTTAGCTCACATGTCAGCCCTTCGGCATACCTCCAATGTTGTAGTGAAGCTTCTAGCTGTTTATACAGTCGGTGTTCTTGCTCTCATTCACTACTCACTCTTTGCAATCCGAATGCAGTTTTCTCTTATGTAGGTCTCCATTTTCTTTCCGTTGGAGGATTACCGTTGATATTTTCCCGTTGCACTTATTTTCGTTGGAGACTTACTTTCTACAGACTTGTTTATTGTACCACTGAATATTTTACTTCCTGAAGTCTGCTAGTGATGGCTAAGTCAGCATAAATTAGCTAGTACCAAGATAGTGGAGTCACATGAGCTGCTTGTTGACTACTGCAAACATGGCTATTTGAACCCCACTCAGATTGGTTCTTTATTTTACTCATTTAATTGTTCAGCCATCCATCTTGGGATAGAAACCCTTAGTGCTCTGATAATTTTAATCCTTGCTGGCACATTCTTACTTACTTACTCTATGAATGACTAGGGTGTAGCCTGTTGTTTCTTGATCGTAGAGTTAACTACTTGCTTCAAGCTGAAGTCTGTTGGCTTTGATCGTAGAGTTATCGACTCATTTTAGTGTGGCTTTGTACTGCTTTGCAATTCGTAGAGTGGCTAACTGCACTTGCATTATGCTTTAATGTGCTTCTTTACTGTACTGCAGTTCGTGCTCCCTTATGCTCTATGAACTCTATTTGGCTTTTCGTTCTTAGAGCATAGTATTGTAATTTTCATTGAGCCATTGCTGCAGTTATGCTTATCATAGAGGACTGCTCTATGTTCTTCAGGTGTTAGCCCTGCTGCTGTGTCATAGAGGACTGCTCTATGATCTTCTGATACTTTTAGCACTTTTGATGTAGAGGACTGCTCTACTTAATCTTCAGAAATTCTTTCTTATGTTACGTCATAGAGTACTGCTCTATGATCTTCTTCTGCTTTGCTGAGACTGATTGAGTGCCACTATTATCTTAGGCTTAACTCTACGATTATTTGATCTTGTTGTTGCTTTCCTACTCTACGACTTTATCATTCGTGCAGGTCATTGAGTCTTGGTAGATCGTAAAGTGTTTGCTTGAGTTGACCTGTGATCTCTGTTATGGTTTGATGCTTTGGATGTACTCAGAGATCTTTGTTTGTCGGAAAGCCCATGCTCAGCTTACTTAAAAGTCTCTATGAAGATTACTACTTTAACTTTGAGTGCTTGGGCAGAGACTGCTTTATGTTGTTGCTTGATTGCAGGTTGTTCATGGGGAGTCGTAGAGTGGCTGACTTGGACTAACTCTACAAACCCATGTTACAACGATCTTTCCTTCGTAGTGCACACTCTACGATTCTGAGTAAGCTTCTTGTTCTGTCGAGCCATACTCTACGATTGCCTTGCAAGCTCTGTGTTAACATGCGTAACTCTATGATGTACCTTGCCATCCTTCATTCTGCGGTTGCCTGGCTGAGCTGCACTCTACGATTGCCTGGTTCAGTTCTACGATGCCAAGAGAGTGATGCCGAGCAAGCTCTACGATCTGCCTAGCCTTTCACTGTGTTTGACTAGCAGACTTTACGATCCTTAGAGTAATACAGAGATAACTCTTTGACCTGCCGAGAGAGCTCTACGTCCTGCCGAGAGAGCTTCCGAGAGAACTCTACGTCCTGCCGAGAGAGAGCTCTACGTTCTGCTGAGAGAGCTCTACGTTTTGCTGAGAGAGCTCTACGTTCTGTTAGGCTTCACTCTGCGTTTGCCTAGCAGACTCAGCGAAGTTGGCTGGACTCCAAGTTGGCTAACTGCTCTACGATTCTTTGTTGGATGTTTGTGCAGTATTCTACATTCAGTCCGGCCCATACTTTATACATATAACACTTCAGCTTAAAGGATCAACCTAACAAGTTTGATCTTTTTCTATTCTAAGTCCTTGTACATCAAATTCATTTAAGGACTTTACAAAACCTAATGTTACAAACATGCTTTGATCAGATATTCATTCAGCTTAGATCAACCTAACATATTTGATCTTATAAGTCCTTGTACATATATTTCATTAAGGACTTTACAAGGCTTTACCAGTATGAATGTTTTTCTTATTATTTTGTCATCACTTAAATCTCATATAATGAATAATGGTAATCTCATACAGATCTTATAACATTCTCCCCCTATGATAATAGACTAGATGATCGCATGCAAATTCCCAACAAAGTTACCTTCGCAATCGGCTATTAATCCAAGAGAGAATGTAAGTGCAATTACCTTGAGAAGTGGTGAAGAAATATGGCAGCAGGAAATGATAGTATTTTAAGTTTGCAGAAACAAGAATATATATACAATCATATTGTAAAATAGCGGAAGCATGACATAAATCGAATTTATAATTTTTCTGCAATCTCGAGAATCACCTTATGTGATATTATTAATTCAAAATAAAGAAGGGATTATACCTTTTGTAGATTTAACTTTTGAACAGCTACAAGTTCACCTCCCTTGATCATTCACGTTATTCTCCAAATCCACCTGATTAAACGCAAGCTATAAAGTGTATGTAGCGCTCTAAAGGTGATCCACCAAGAGAATATAGATTGAATAAGTAGATTTAGGTTCTTTTAGACCTGGGGTGGCTAACCCTAGTTTTCTTTTTCTCTCCTAACTCTTTTAGGCTTTAGAGAATACTTGCAAGAGTTGCATTAGTCCTTTTCACCAATAAAACCCCTCTTATTTATATACTAACCTTCCATCCTAAACCTTCTAGGACTTTTTAATTTAATTTAATTCCCATAATATTTAAGAATTAAATAATTTATAATAATAATAATAATAATACTTCTTATTAATTTATAATTTAATATTTCTCCAAATACTTAATTATTAATATTAGTATTTCTCTAAATACTAAATTATTATTATTACTAAGTCAATTATTTATAATAATAATAATAAGACTCCTCTCATTAATTTATAATTTAGTATTTCTTCAAATACTTAATTATAAATATTAAGCTATTTAATTTATTCTACTAATAAATTAAATACACTTAATTTATTATTATTAAGCCAATTACTTCAAAAATAATATTTCTCTTTTTGCGATGTGACCATTTAGGTTCAATATTATGCCGTTAAGTAGAATAAATAAATTAGAACCATTCTAATATTATTTATAACGAATTAAACTCCTTTAACTCAAATATAAATAAATAATATTTATTCTACATCATGAGGGACACCTTACGATAATGTATCATGACTATCCGTATAATATGAAATTAACGTTTAATCACATAAAACTTATTCAGTAAATAGTTACTGTACAATTTAATCATTCTACCACATAATGTCCCAATCAAACATATGAGATGGAATTACTGACAAGTCTTATTTATTTGATCATATGCATTTCGATTCTAAAATGCACAACTCTGATTAATGTAAATTAGAAACTCATTTCTAATTTCCATTCACCTTGGCCAAGGATTTCTGTGCTGTCATCTATCGAATCACATAGGACATTCTCTTCCTTTACTGGAAGTGGTAGATCCTTTATTACTCATTCACCTAGCCCATGTACACTTTATTATATCCAAACATACCCTAAAGTATTAAGGAATATGAAAAAGTATAACTCAAAATACACAAGGTCCTTTCTAATTTTCATTCACCTTGGTCAAGGATTTTTGAGCTGTCATCTATCGAATCGCATAAGATATTCTTTTCCTTTACTGAAAGTGATAAATCCTTTATTAATCATTCACCTAGTTCCATATACACTTTATTATATCTGAACATACCCTATAATATATCCTGAACTATTAAGGAATATGGCAGAGTATAACTCAAAATACACAAGGTACTATGATGATCTCAAGTCCAAGGATCACTTGTATGACTATCACTATAGGAACTCCTATTGTCATGTAAGTAAAACTCCATTAGGTGTTCCTTGAGCGAGTCACATTTAATGAACTTATTCTCCAATAAGCACCTACATGCTTGCTTTAGTGTCTCCACACAAATGATTATGAGATCAATCATTCTCTTCAACAGAGCAACCATAGTATATACCAATCTATCCAGAATCAGTAACCCCACATTAGTGATCCAACGATTGGAAACGTTCTAGTTTTGAGTTATCTAGAATTTAGATCTCATTAGTATGATCACCATCATGATTCTAAAAGTATTGCTTCAAAACTATGGGTTTATCACATTTATTTAATCCAACTAATTGAACATGGATAAAGTATGCCTTTTAATTAAATGAATTCTTTTATTAATAAATGAATAAGATTACAAAGTAAATGCTTATCACATCCTATATGATTGGCTTAAGGGCATACTACTTTTAATCTCCCACTTTTACTAAAGTCAATCGCCCTGGTATCTTATACCCATCTTCTCTAAGTGTGATCATCCTAATGTTAGATAATGCTTTAGTAAATAGATTTGCAATGTTATTTTGAGAGTCTACTCTCTCTAAGGTAACTTCTCCTCTTTCAATAATTTCTCTAATCAAATGAAAGTGCCGCAACATATGTTTGGATCCAAAATGAGACTTAGGAATCATTCCAAGTTCTGTAATAAACTTTTCATCCACACAAACAACTTTGCGGCTTCATTTACTGCTATATACATTATCTTTGTCACTAAATCAGCAACTCATTGCTATTCAACTCACTGCACCACTGTTTAAGGTAAATACATACCCCGAAGTGAATTTGTTGTCAACTTGGTCAGTCAGAAAACTTGAGTCTGTATAGCCCTCTAGTTTCAATTCAGACCCACCATAAATCAAGAAACACATCCTTAATTCTTCTTAAGCACTTTAGGATGTTCTTCACTATCTTACAATGATCTTCTCCAGAATATGATTGATCAACATCAAGTCTTGTACATTTTATTGCATTCATGATAGTTACTCATATAATCTCTCATTTTAGGTGTCTTTGGGGACACATTGTTAAAGAGATACGCTCTATAGCTCATCAATATGAGACCTCTCTTAGAGTTTACCATGCTAAACCCCTTTAGCATCGAATCAATGTACATTTCTTGGGTTAAGCTGAGCATCCTTTTAAATCTATCTATATAAATCTTTATTCCCAAAATATAGGATGTTTCTCCCAAATCATTCATGGAGGAATATTTAGACAACTATTTCTTTACTAATTGTAGCATTGGTAGATCATTCCCTATAAGTAGTATATCGTCAACATATAGTATTAGGAATGTCACAGTGCTCCCACTGACCTTCTTGTACATATATGTTTTTTGATAAAATCAAACTCCTTTAATTATCTCATCAAAACGGATGTTCCGTCTTTAAGAAGCTTGCTTCAATCTATAAATGGATCATTATAGCTCACATACTAGATTTACTCCAACCTTTGAAATAAATCCCTCTAACTGTATCATATATACATTTTCCTCTAGTTTCCATTGAGAAAAGAATCACCTTCTCGTCATACGTATATCGATAACGCGACACCAATATTTCAATGATTATCAATATAGGAAGCTAAGTGGTTGTCGAACCAAACACAATCCCCTACCTATACAAGGAATTGGTCAACTCGGCCACTAATCAATATAGGAAGCTAAGCGGTTGTTACACCACGGACAAATCCCGTCCCATACCAAGATTTGTTCAACTCAACCACTATATTAATATAGGAAGCTAAGTGGTTTTCAAACCAAGCACAAATTCCTGTCGCATACCAGGAATCGTACAACTCAGCCACTAACATGAGTCCTCAATTGAAATCCCACATAATCCTAACTTTCCCTTTTCTCAATACGAATTTCATTTAATTCGTATATCAACATTAATCACTCTTTCATGAGTTTACATAGTACCATTTCATAGTACAACTTTCGTACAATAATTCTGTTATAACATTTTCAATCATTCGATTGATCATCTATCATTCCATGTCTTAATTAGATCACGTCGTGATCCTTCTTATAATCGTGTTATATTACGATTCTTTTCTATCTCATGATCGTTTTGTTTTACGATCTTTTTAACTTTCACTTTAATCATATATTATGATTTTATTTAAGCTTTTCATCTTTACTACTGGAGTCAGGTAACTCCAGATTCTTATATTTATAACTTTTCAAGATTCTTCTTTGAATCTTATTTGTCTTTTTCTTTACTTAATAATGAATTCCCAAAAATTCATCTTTTAGCACTTAAACTCTATTTGAATTTATTCCTTATCCTTATCTCTGTGGTTATAGCCTAAGGTACCCCTACCTAAGGTTTATAACCTACAGCTCTGATACCAACCTGTGAGGCCCCCAAACCCGGGTCCCTTGAACCTCGGACCGGTGCGTCACGATACATCATATTTACAACTATTGCGGAAGATATAAACATAAATTGTTTATACAATAATCTCTGCTACATATCCCAAGGTCTATAACCTTTATTCTAATACATATTTACCTTTAGATTCACAAAAAGTTTACACAATTAACTTACATCAAATAACTAATTTAGTTATCGTGTATAACCATCTAATCGCATCCTTTGCTTCTGCACTGTTTTTGCTCGAGCATTCGCCTTAAATCTGAAATTTGTTATCATGATATAGCAAGAGTGAGCAACTAATTTGCTCAACAAGTTTAAATACAATAAAGATATATCATGATTGAAAGAAAGAATAAGCTTTAGCATTTTTCAACAATGTAATTATTGTGAAAGAGCACGAATCATAATTTCAATAATTGAATGACTGAACCAATAATGTTGGATATCAATAATGACCATGAACAATTTAACTGAACCTTATGGTGATGAAGGTGATCAGCCTTTCATACCTGATGAACATATGCAACATGCACTAAGTGTGAATCAATAATCATAGATGTGGAATAATTATAAAGAATTAAACCACTAGTATGCTTGAAACATAACAGCTCAAGTTTGAGTTAAGGAACTTGCTCAATATAAACTTGAGTAAGGTCAAGAAAACTTGCTCAATTTAAAAGTTGAGTAAGATGGAACTTGCTCAAGGATAGGAAACTTGTCTGTACCGTCGATTACTGCTACGCAATCTAACTTAATCTCTTATGAAAGACCTATCAGTTATAAGATTGATCTTTTAATTAGCATCGTATATTATATCTCATATCACTACTAATATTTAAGCACATAACCAAATATTAGATAGCACCTTAACACCATACGCATTCATAATTCTAAAACTAGCACACATCGAGTCTTTAACAGTGTTCAATATAGTATGCCGAGTGGTTTTGTAACACCCCAGTCCCACATCGAAAGATAAGGGAAAAGTTTGTCTGTATATAAGGAATTGAGTTACTATCAATAGTACCTTCAAGTCATGACCTTTTGGGTGAGCCTGTGGTGGGCTAAGATGACCCAAAAAGATACTATTGGGCTAGTAATTTAAGGCCTTGTTTGGATGGATTTGATTCGATTCGGACTTGGGATTTGACCCAAGATTTGTTCTGGACTCGGGATTTGACCCGGGTTGTTACATATGGTATCAGAGCCGACTCTCGAAAGCTCGGGTCGGGTCATCCGATCGGGTTGTCGGAGGTGGGGACACGAAGGCTGGTGGTATTATCCCACAATGGAGAGAAGGAGGTCCAGAGGTGGGGACACGAAGCCAGCCGGTATTATCCCACAATGGCTAGAAAGGCAAAGATCTGTGGACCGTGTGTGTGATCGGTTCTGACTGGGACGTCAGAAATTTAAGTGGGGGAGTTTTGTAACACCCCAGTCCCACATCAAAAGATAAGAAAAAAGTTTGTCTGTATATAAGGAATTGAGTTACTATCAATAGTACCTTCAAGTCATGACCTTTTGGGTGAGCCTGTGGTGGGCTAAGATGACCCAAGAAGATACTATTGGGCCAGTAATTTAAGGCCTTGTTTGGATGGATTTGATTCGATTCGGACTTGGGATTTGACCCAAGATTTGTTCTGGACTCGAGATTTGACCCAGGTTGTTACATATCCCAAGTCTGAATCGAATCAAATCCATCCAAATAAGGCCTTAAATTACTGGCCCAATAGTATCTTCTTGGGTCATCTTAACCCACCACAGGCTCACCCAAAAGGTCATGACTTGAACGTACTATTGATAGTAACTTAATTCCTTATATACAGACAAACTTTTCCCTTATCTTTCGATGTGGGACTGGGGTGTTACAGGTTTCCCACAAACAACAAACAAACTAGTTTCCGTCTTGTTTACACTATTTTCATAGTGAGTTAGATCGGTTGCTAGTTCGTATATACCTCCGCTCCCTGAAGGAATTGTTCAGCCCAACTACTATACATCAACTATTAAAGAACACGACTGTACTACTACTTTATCGTAAATCTTATGACTTAACACTAAGTCTTTCCTTTTATAAGTTCTTCTTTACAATTCATTAAGCCTGAATACCTAATCCAGCAAGTTGGATTATCAAAACATACCAATCCTGTAAGACCCCGAATTTATGAAATAAAAATTTATTATTTTCTTTATGATTATTTTTCTAAATAGTGAAGTGTTTAATTGTTATAAATGATAGTTAAGGGTGTTATATGCAAATTATCTGATAAATAGTATGTCGGGAAATATTCCTTTTGTCGGGGAATATTCTTTCTGTCGGGGAATATTATATTCGGTACCGTACGACGGCGCCGAAATGGCAATATTGTCAACGATAGTGGGCCCCACAACTGGTTAACTGTCGGATATAGAAAGTGATAGAAATTGGCGGCAAAACTTTAACCAATAACTGTTGAAATACCCGGTGATAAAAAGAACAGTAAAACGCGTTATTCCACAGTAGTACACGGTATTCCACAGTAGCTCACGATGTTGCACAGTGTTTTATATTATTGATTCAATAATTGATAAAGTAGCAATTGCATAGTATCTTGATTCAATAATTGTTAATTAGCATCTGCATAATATATTTTACTATTTGTCACGACACTGTAACTTATATCATTTGATAGGATATTTTAGCATTATCGACAATGTCTAGAAATTCTGTCAAGGAAAGGGGTTATTTAATTGCGCGCCATTTTTTTATGGAAGGCCCCCTCTTTCCTGGGAATAATCTGGTTGTCAGTATTGCGAGTATATGCTATCTGTGATATTAATACATTTAACACAATAATACAGAAAAATGGATTTATTGTGATAATGGAGTTATTTTTTTATGGTTTTATCTTTTGATAATGGATTAATTTTTGAATAAATGGATGGATGATATTAATGGAAGAAAAAATGGATGGATGATATTAATGGAAGAAAAAATGGATGGATGATATTAATGGAAGAAAAAATGGATGGATGATATTAAAAGAATATGGGGAAAAGACCAAAATGTCCTCACCTTGATTTTCCTATAAATAGAGAGAGTTTGCTTAAGAAATTTTCACACCTTCATTGCTTATACTTACTCTCTCTCTAAATTTCTGAAGTTCTCTTAGTGTGCTAGGCTATTGTGAGTATTTGTGAGAATACTAGTATTATCCGAAGTTAGTAAACTTCATAGAAAGTAACATCCAGTCACTTGTTAACTAAGGTAGGGAATATCATTTCTTTCATACTCATATATAATATCATTTGCTTTCATGTTCGTAAGTGATATTATACTCATAAAGATTGTTGTTCATTCTGTATTAATTTGTGGGGATAACCTGTCCGTGCGGTATGACGCATGCCTGGTGAATATCCTTTTGTATTCATTCCTTATTACTCTATGGGAATAACCTGTAAGTACGAGTGTCGTACCTGGTGAATACCCTTCTGTATTCATTCCTTATTAATTTGTGGGTATAACCTGTTCGTGCGGATTGACGCATACCTGGTGAATAACCCGTCGTATTCATTACTTATTAATCTGTTGTGGAAATAATCTGTCTACGCAAATTATCGCATGACAGGTGAAAATCCATTTGCAGTTTTATATATTCTGTTATACTCATATAACTTATCATTTCTTTTGTACTCTTTAAGGGATATCTTTTTCTTTCACCTTTCTCCATTTATGATAAGAAATCCTTATTTGTTTCCAAAACCTTATTTTTAAATGGAGAAAATCCCTGAAAATTAGTAGAATATCCGTAATAGTTTGTGCTTCATCTAATATCTTTTCACTTGAATCTTTCTATACGTTATAGTTGAAGCATGAAATAATTTTTTGAATATCATTCTTGAATTTGACTCCACAATTTAGTTATCGTGTTGGCAATTTGGTCAATCTTTGATACTGATTAAATTATAAAGTTTTTCTTATCCTTAATCTCACTGTATCATTGTCATCATCCTCATCCTCATACTTAAATTGTGGTGATAGTTCTCTTTGTCCCGTAGTGCAAAGATGAACTGGCGTGACATGATTTTGACCAAACTGTGTATTGGTATAATCATGACTTTTTGTGTTACAAACAAAGGCGTATGGTGAAAATTCTCTTTGGCCGTAGTGCAAAGATGAACTGGCGTTTGGCATGATCATGACCGGTGATGTTACAAATTAATATCTTTGGCACGTAGTGCAAAGAGAGGCTGTTGAATATAAACTATTGATTTGGATGTTCATAAACAGGAATTGTTGATTGGTGTTACAGGGATAAAATATTGGTGGTGATCCTTTAATTTATAGAAGATGGTAGATATTATAATCTACTTGACTCTTCTAATGGATTGTTTGTTCCGCTGCAATTGTTATTGTTGAACAATTATAATATCTTTAAATCTCTGATTTATTATTGTTGAAGACTAAAGATAATTTTTATTCTTCATTATCTTAGTCATGATATTTCTTACTGGGCTATTTGAGCTCACCCTTTTCAGTTTTGTCCCATTGTTCTTCTCAGGAAAGGAAAATGTAGCTGGGACTAGCCGGGGAGTGGAGTGATGGTCCGAGTTAGTGGTTGTCCTCATCAAGTTATGACATAGTTTAATAATGATTGTACTGAAGACTTAAAACATGTGTTGCCGTCTTTTTACGGCATTGTAATAATTTGGGTTTGGATACTGTGGTACCATACGGTACGATATTTGTATGGAAGTCACAGTATGTGTGTGGTCGTATTTTGCACGACAAATATTAGTTGTAAATGGGAAAATTTGTATTTGTATTTGTATTTTGTAGAATGTTATTGGCGACTCAAAATGGGTTGTGTGGACCTATTTTGGGGGCGTCACAATTGGTATCAGAGCTTAGGGATATGATCTCTGGTAGAGATCTGGGATTAGAACTAGGAGGGGAGAGACGAGTAAAATCCTTCGCTAGTGTGTCCTACCTAAGCTATTTTTGTTATTTAAGTAATTGGTTTGGTTATAGGGATAAGATGTTGCATGTCTATTTCTTTAACTAATCTTTGTTTTGTGATCACATTTCAGAATGGCATCTGAAAACCAAGAGATTCACTATGAGACTATTGTGGCTGAAAACCAGGAAGCCACAAATAATACGGGTGCAAACTCAGAACACCATGATGCTAATCATGATGCTAACAACCGGATGAATGATGATTTTTTTAGGAACTTCATGCAATACATGCAGAACCAGGCGAGAAGAGCTCATGTCTACAATACTGGCAGAAACGCTGATAATGTACGGATGGTCACTGCCAAGCAGTTCAAAGAATTGGGACCACCTGAATTTTTCGGCAAGCCAGATCCACTCAAGGCAGAGTCGTGGCTTAAACAATTAACGAAGATATTTGATGTACTGCGTTGCAACGGACGACCAAAAGGTTCCTTTTGCCACCTTCATGTTGCGAGGAGAAGCAGATCATTGGTGGGAATCGGTGAAACGTACCCATCGCTCGGCACTCGAGATGTCTTGGGTCCAGTTCCAGGAATTATTTAACGAGAAGTATTTCCCGGAAAGTATTCGTCATATGAAGGAGGTAGAATTCATCAAACTGGAACAGAACAACATGACGGTGTCACAGTACGAAGCCAAGTTCGCCGAGCTGTCGCGTTTTGCATCCCATTTGGTGGACACTGAGAAACGGATGACACAAATGTTCCTACGAGGTTTGAAACCAGAGATTCGCCAATATCTCGTTTCTCATAAAATTTGTATATACGCAGATGCTGTGGATAGGGCTCAAGTAGTGGAGCAGGAAAGAGGACTACTACATCCAGGAAGCAACACCCAACCACGAGAGCAAAATCATGGTAATAATCGTAATGGTGGCAGCAATTATCGAAATAATGATAATCAGCGAGGAGGGAATCACAACACCGGAAATGGTAACCACTTCGGTGGTAATCCTGGCCCGGATAACAGAAGGAGTGAGTCAAGTGGCAACAATTCCAAGAAGAGGAGATTCAACAACAACCATGGAAAGGCACCAACGTCAGTACCAGCACCAGTACCAGTTTCGAAGGAAGGAGAACGACCACATGTTAGATGTTTCAGGTGTGGGAAGGAAGGACACATCAGTCCAAATTGTACACAAGCGCCATCCCAAGTATGTTACAATTGTGGAAAGGAAGGCCATATAGCTCGCTTTTGTCATGCAGCGAAGTCAAGTCCAGCTGCGATGATGACACCGAAGGCGGTCACGGACAAGTCAAAGTCTGTGGTCCAGGGGAGAGCTTTTGTTGTGACGTCACAAAAAGCGCAGAATTCGAACGAGGTTATAACGGGTAAACTACTTATTAACTCTTATGAAGTCTATGTCTTATTAGATACTGGTTCTACCCACTCTTTTATTTCACCAACATGTGCTCAACGCTTGAATTTGACTCCTGAAAAATTAGATTTTGACTTATCTGTCGAAACACCATTAGCGCAAACATTCGTTACATCTACGGCCTATAAATCTTGCTTTGTTCAAATCGGCACCCTCACATTACCTGTTGATCTTATCTCCTTGAACATGCATGAATTTGATGTGATTTTAGGAATTGATTGGTTAACTTCTCATCATGCTAAAATTGATTGCTTTCGTAAGGTTATTAGTTTTCATATTCCTAATCAACCTATTATGCGAATTCAAGCAACCAAACCATTGAAATCAATAACCATCATTTCTAGTCACAAAGCCATTCGTTTATTGAAAAACGGATGTCAAGCCTTCTTAGCCCATGTAACGGATTTAAATAAAAGTACGTCAGATTTGAAAAATATTTCTGTTGTTAATGAGTTCCCTGACGTATTTCCCGAAGAACTTCCTGGCCTACCCCCAGACCGTGAAATTGAATTTTGTATCGACCTTGAACCCGGTACGAAACCTATTTCCAAAACCCCATATCGAATGGCCCCTATTGAACTTCAAGAGTTAAAAGTCCAACTACAGGAGTTGTTAGACAGCGGTTTCATACGTCCGAGTACATCGCCTTGGGGTGCTCCTGTTTTATTCGTAAAGAAGAAAGACGGGAGTATGAGACTTTGCATTGACTATCGGGAGTTAAACCATGTCACCATAAAAAATAGGTACCCGTTACCTCGCATTGATGACCTATTTGACCAGTTACAAGGTGCTCAATTCTTTTCAAAGATCGATCTTCGTTCTGGATATCATCAGTTGAAAGTTAAAGCTGATGACATTCCAAAGACTGCCTTTAGAACTCGGTACGGGCATTATGAATTTCTGGTCATGTCTTTTGGATTGACTAATGCTCCTGCTGCTTACATGGATATGATGAAACCGGATATTCAAGGAATATTTGGATCATTTCGTGGTTGTTTTCATTGATGACATTCTCATATATTCTAAAAGTCGTGAAGATCATGAGCAACACTTGAGGCTGATACTCCAAAAGCTTCGTGAAAACAAGTTATATGCTAAGTTGAAGAAATGTGAATTCTGGCTTGAGGAAGTTGCATTCCTTGGTCACTTGGTTTCTAAGGAAGGAATCTCGGTTGACCCGGCGAAGATTGAAGCAGTATCAAATTGGGAACAACCCAAGTCAGTAACCGAAGTACGAAGCTTTCTGGGTCTAGCTGGTTATTATCGGAGATTCGTAGAAGGATTTTCTCGAATAGCCATTACATTAACTCAACTGACTCGGAAAAGCACAATCATCAAATGGAGCGAAGAATGCGAAAAGAGTTTTCAAGAACTCAAAAGAAGGCTCATTTCAGCACCTGTATTGACAATACCTTCAGGATCGGAAGGATTTGTCATCTACAGCGACGCTTCAAACAAAGGACTAGGTTGTGTTCTCATGCAACATGGGAAGGTTATAGCCTATGCGTCTCGGCAACTCAAGGAATATGAGAGGAATTATCCTACTCATGATCTAGAGTTGGCAGCAGTTGTTTTCGCGTTGAAGATTTGGAGACATTACTTGTATGGGGAGAAAGTGGAGATCTATACAGACCACAAAAGTCTCAAATATTTCTTCACCTAGAAGGAACTTAACATGCGACAACGGCGTTGGCTCGAGCTGTTGAAAGATTACGATCATACCATCCAGTACCATCCTGGAAAGGCTAACGTAGTAGCTGATGCATTGAGTAGAAGATCATATGCAAGTACAAGTACGTTATTGACATCTCAAAGGCCCATTTTGGATGATTTACAAAAGATGGAGATAGAATTAAAGACTCCAGGAACCACCCACGTGAAGGTCGCAAATATACAAGTAGAACCGGCTTTAATCGACAAAATTAAAGCTGCTCAAGTTACAGACTCAGAGTTGATGAATATGAAAAAGAAGGTACAAGAAGGTGCTATTCCAGAAGCAAGAGTCGACGAAGAAGGAATATTGCGAATCAACTCTAGACTGTGTGTTCCTAACGACCCTGAATTGAAATACAAAATCATGATGGAGGCGCACAACACACCGTTTGCAATCCACCCTGGAAGTACCAAAATGTATCGTGATCTTCGACATACATTTTGGTGGAACAATATGAAGAGAGAAATTGTAGAGTTTATCGCAAGATGTTTAACTTGTCAACGTGTCAAGGCGGAGCATCAAGTACCAAGGGGTCCATTGCAACCACTTGAGATTCCAGAATGGAAGTGGGAACACATCAACATGGATTTTGTGACAGGTCTTCCCAAAGTTTCTCAAGGCTTAGACGCAATTTGGGTCATTATAGATAGATTGACCAAGTCTGCTCATTTCTTGCCTATACGAGAAAACTATTCACTCGAGCGTCTTGCTAATTTGTATATTAGCGAGATTATGAGATTGCATGGCATGCCAGTATCCATAGTTTCTGATCGAGATCCTAGATTCACTTCACGATTTTGGGTCAGCTTGCAAAAAGCTATGGGCACTGAATTACGATTCAGTTCTGCATACCATCCTCAGACAGACGGACAATCGGAAAGGACTATTCAAACCCTCGAAGATCTATTAAGACTCTGTGTACTAGACTTCAAAGGAAGTTGGGACAAATACTTGCCATTGGTGGAATTCTCTTACAACAACAGTTATCAAGCAAGTATAGGCATGGCTCCCTTCGAGGCGTTGTATGGACGAAGGTGTCGATCTCCAGCATGTTGGGATGAAGTAGGTGAGGCAAAATTGTTGGGACCCGAGTTGATACGTGTGACTACGGAAAAGATCCAAATGATCCGGCAACGTATACAAACAGCTCAAGATCGACAAAAGAGCTATGCTGATCTTCATCGAAGAGACGAGGAATTCAATGTCGGAGATCATGTATTTTTACGTGTTGCTCCGTGGAAAGGTGTTACGCGATTCGGAAAGAGAGGAAAGCTTAACCCTCGATTTATCGGTCCATTTGAAATCCTCGATCGAGTAGGAACTGTGGCCTACAGACTCGCCTTACCGCCAAGCATGTCTCGTGTTCATAACGTTTTTCACATATCCATGCTACGTAAATATGTGAAAGATCCAAACCACATTATTGAGTTAGAACCAGACAAGATAGCAGAGGATTTGACGTACGAAGAGATACCTGTCAAAGTCTTGGATAAGAAGGAGCAGATTCTACGCTCAAAGGTTATACCTCAAGTTAAAGTTTTATGGAGAAACCATGATGTTGAGGAAATGACCTGGGAGTTAGAATCCGAGATGAGAGCAAAGTATCCTCACCTTTTCGAAATGTCAGGTACGTACGTCAATTTCGAGGACGAAATTTCATAAGGAGGGGAGATTGTAAGACCCCGAATTTATGAAATAAAAATTTATTATTTTCTTTATGATTATTTTTCTAAATAGTGAAGTGTTTAATTGTTATAAATGATAGTTAAGGGTGTTATATGCAAATTATCTGATAAATAGTATGTCGGGAAATATTCCTTTTGTCGGGGAATATTCTTTCTATCGGGGAATATTATATTCGGTACCGTACGACGGCGCCGAAATGGCAATATTGTCAACGATAGTGGGCCCCACAACTAGTTAACTGTCGGATATAGAAAGTGATAGAAATTGGCGGCAAAACTTTAACCAATAACTGTTGAAATACCCGGTGATAAAAAGAACAGTAAAACGCGTTATTCCACAGTAGTACACGGTATTCCACAGTAGCTCACGATGTTGCACAGTGTTTTATATTATTGATTCAATAATTGATAAAGTAGCAATTGCATAGTATCTTGATTCAATAATTGTTAATTAGCATCTGCATAATATATTTTACTATTTGTCACGGACACTGTAACTTATATCATTTGATAGGATATTTTAGCATTATCGACAATGTCTAGAAATTCTGTCAAGGAAAGGGGTTATTTAATTGCGCGCCATTTTTTTATGGAAGGCCCCCTCTTTCCTGGGAATAATCTGGTTGTCAGTATTGCGAGTATATGCTATCTGTGATATTAATACATTTAACACAATAATACAGAAAAATGGATTTATTGTGATAATGGAGTTATTTTTTTATGGTTTTATCTTTTGATAATGGATTAATTTTTGAATAAATGGATGGATGATATTAATGGAAGAAAAAATGGATGGATGATATTAATGGAAGAAAAAATGGATGGATGATATTAATGGAAGAAAAAATGGATGGATGATATTAAAAGAATATGGGGAAAAGACCAAAATGTCCTCACCTTGATTTTCCTATAAATAGAGAGAGTTTGCTTAAGAAATTTTCACACCTTCATTGCTTTATACTTACTCTCTCTCTAAATTTCTGAAGTTCTCTTAGTGTGCTAGGCTATTGTGAGTATTTGTGAGAATACTAGTATTATCCGAAGTTAGTAAACTTCATAGAAAGTAACATCCAGTCACTTGTTAACTAAGGTAGGGAATATCATTTCTTTCATACTCATATATAATATCATTTGCTTTCATGTTCGTAAGTGATATTATACTCATAAAGATTGTTATTCATTCTGTATTAATTTGTGGGGATAACCTGTCCGTGCGGTATGACGCATGCCTGGTGAATATCCATTTGTATTCATTCCTTATTACTCTGTGGGAATAACTTGTATGTACGGAGTGTCGTACCTGGTGAATACCCTTGTATTCATTCCTTATTAATTTGTGGGGTATAACCTGTTCGTGCGGATTGACGCATACCTGGTGAATAACCCGTCGTATTCATTACTTATTAATCTGTTGTGGAAATAATCTGTCTACGCAAATTATCGCATGACAGGTGAAAATCCATTTGCAGTTTTATATATTCTGTTATACTCATATAACTTATCATTTCTTTTGTACTCTTTAAGGGATATCTTTTTCTTTCACCTTTCTCCATTTATGATAAGAAATCCTTATTTGTTTCCAAAACCTTATTTTTAAATGGAGAAAATTCCTGAAAATTAGTAGAATATCCGTAATAGTTTGTGCTTCATCTAATATCTTTTCACTTGAATCTTTCTATACGTTATAGTTGAAGCATGAAATAATTTTTTGAATATCATTCTTGAATTTGACTCCACAATTTAGTTATCGTGTTGGCAATTTGGTCAATCTTTGATACTGATTAAATTATAAAGTTTTTCTTATCCTTAATCTCACTGTATCATTGTCATCATCCTCATCCTCATACTTAAATTGTGGTGATAGTTCTCTTTGTCCCGTAGTGCAAAGATGAACTGGCGTGACATGATTTTGACCAAACTGTGTATTGGTATAATCATGACTTTTTGTGTTACAAACAAAGGCGTATGGTGAAAATTCTCTTTGGTCGTAGTGCAAAGATGAACTGGCGTTTGGCATGATCATGACCGGTGATGTTACAAATAAATATCTTTGGCACGTAGTGCAAAGAGAGGCTGTTGAATATAAACTATTGATTTGGATGTTCATAAACAGGAATTGTTGATTGGTGTTACAGGGATAAAATATTGGTGGTGATCCTTTAATTTATAGAAGATGGTAGATATTATAATCTACTTGACTCTTCTAATGGATTGTTTGTTCCGCTGCAATTGTTATTGTTGAACAATTATAATATCTTTAAATCTCTGATTTATTATTGTTGAAGACTAAAGATAATTTTTATTCTTCATTATCTTAGTCATGATATTTCTTACTGGGCTATTTGAGCTCACCCTTTTCAGTTTTGTCCCATTGTTCTTCTCAGGAAAGGAAAATGTAGCTGGGACTAGCCGGGGAGTGGAGTGATGGTCCGAGTTAGTGGTTGTCCTCATCAAGTTATGACATAGTTTAATAATGATTGTACTGAAGACTTAAAACATGTGTTGCCGTCTTTTTACGGCATTGTAATAATTTGGGTTTGGATACTGTGGTACCATACGGTACGATATTTGTATGGAAGTCACAGTATGTGTGTGGTCGTATTTTGCACGACAAATATTAGTTGTAAATGGGAAAATTTGTATTTGTATTTGTATTTTGTAGAATGTTATTGGCGACTCAAAATGGGTTGTGTGGACCTATTTTGGGGGCGTCACAAATCCAGCAACCTGGATTCAAATTAATCATCTAATCCAGTAACCTGGATTCAAACTATCCTACAATCCAGCAACCTGAATTCATAATTTAGCAAACCATATTCATTAATTCAGTAAACCATATTTACTAATTCAGCAAGCCAGATTCAATCAATTCAGCAAGCCGAATACTACAATCCAGCAAGCTGGATTCAAACTGTTTTCTAGTTAACATATCAAATCTCCAATTCATCAAACCAAATAATACTACAGCAAATCGAATGCTAATACAACAAACCGAATGCTAAAATATTAAACCAAATATGAATACAGCAAACCAGATTGGTAGGTGCATTCTTAAAATGACTTAACCTCTTTAAAAAATTGATTTTTATTTTCTTCAAGTCTTGCCACACATATGTACATATATTTCATACTCAAAAATACTTTCCTTATGAAATTTTTCAATTTCTTTTAACATTTTTCAAACGTCCATTTTTAACTTTCGAAACTAAGAAAAATGATCACTATCTTGCACAACTCCAATGACTCCAAATTTTTAATAGGATCTTATACCTATTAACACGAGGTTCCAGTTAAAATTTCGTGGCCATCTGAGTTATAGAACTCCAATTTTAGCCGTTTTCATCGAAAAACTCTACGTTTTTATTTTGACCGTAGATTCTTCGTTACAGGTCGGAATGCGGCGATTTTTGAACAGGAGCTACATAACTCCCTATGTTTTCAGTGGTAAAAAACCCAGAATTTATTGCACTTTCTAAGGGGTCAAAACAGTGCACTTAAGCTAGGGGTCAGCGGGTTTGGTCCCGTTTCCCGATTTGAGGTCCTACGCCATAAAATCCATAAATTTCATTCTATAAGGCCAAAAATTCTCAAATTTTTACATGACTCATATAACATCCGCTATTATCACTCCAAAGTTTCCTAAAATTTTTAGAGCATAAAAAGTTGACAAAAATACCCCTACAATTTATTTACATATAATAAATATATAATAATATATTTATTAAGCATAAAAGTCACATATTGCATAGTTCGTATTCATGTGTGCAACACACTATCACATAACATATCATTTAATAAGAATTTTATTTATCTAAATTCTTAATTTAATATATTTCAAAATTTTGAAACGTCACATTCTTTCAAATATTAAACCATATAGGTTCTTTTCAAAAAATTTAATCATTTCTCTATTTCCATTCTAGGTTTTATTCTTTAACCTTTATTTAATCATTCAAGATTTTATTAATAAATCTTATGAATTTTTGGGTTGTCACAATAGATATGCAGCCGTTTTTAGAGCATAACCCCAGAAGGATACTGGAATATTGGTAAAAATAATCATGGACCGCACCATGTCCAACAAGGTACGTTTTCTCCTTTCAGATACGCTAATCAATTATTGTGTACCAGGAAGCGTCCATTCTGAGAAAATACCATTATCTTTGAGATGATTTAGAAACTCTTTGCTTAAGTTGAAAGTAGTATGCACACAAGCCAATCATATTTGATATGATGTAGCATATACTTTGTAATCTTATTCATTTATTAATAAAGGAATTGATTTTCTTAAAAGGTATTTTATATTATCTACATAGTGTTGTTATATTAAATGTGATAAACCCATAGCTTTGAGCAATGCTTTTAGAATCATGATGGTGATCATGCTAATGAGATCTAAATTCAAGATAGCTCACAAACTAAAATTGTTCCTAATCGTTGGATTACTAAATTGGGGATTAGTGAATCCGGATAAATTAGTACATACGTTGCTTGCTCTTAGGAAGAGGATGATTGATCTCATAATCATTTGTGTGGAGACACTAAAGCAAGTATGTAGGTGCTTATTAGAGAATAAGTTCACTGAACGTGACTCGCTAAGGAATACCTAATGGAGTTTTACTCGTCTGTCAATAGGAATTCCTCTAGTGATAGTAGTACAAGTGATCCTTGGACTTGAGATCATCATAGTATCTTGTGTATGATGAGTTATACTTTGACATGTCCCTTAAGACCTTGTGGGTATATCAAAGGGTATGATTGGGTATAATTAGTTATACATGGAGATAGATGAATGATCAACAAAGAATCTACCTCGTCTAGTAAAAGATGTGAATGTCCTATGTGATTCGATAAATGATAACTCAGTAGTCCTTGGCCAAGGCAGAATGAAATTAGAAAGGAGTTTCTAATTTGCATTAATTAGAGTTATGCATTTGGGAATCGAAATACATATAATTAAATAAAATAAGACTTGACAGTAAATCCATGTCTTATATTTAATTGGGACATTGTATGGTAGAAGGATTGAATTGTACGGTAACTATCTACTCAAAGGTTCTTTTGTGATTAATGTTGAAATCTATATTATCTGGAAAGTCGTTGATCGCTAAGGGGGCTTACCCTTATTGTAGAATAAATGTTATTTATTTAAATGAATTAAATAGTTTAATTTATTTATTTAAATAAGATTAGAATTGTTCTAATTGATTTATTCACAACCGGTTTAATATGGAGAACCTAAAGGGTCACACCGCAAAAGGAAAATATTTATTTAAGAAGTAAATGGCATAATGGTAATAATAAGTTAAGTGTATTTAATTTAATCTATGGAGATAGAATAAATTAAATAGCTTAATATTTATTATTTAATATTTGGAAATATTAAATATAAATTAATAAGAGGAGTCTTATTATTATTATTACTATTACTATTATTTAATTCCTAATAGGGATTGGGAATTAATTAATAGAAGTACTCTCCCATGGATTCCTAATTGGATTAGAAGCATTATTAATTAAAGGAGTTTAATTATAATACAAACCCTAATCCTAAATAGTTTAGGGAAGGGTTATTCCTACATCTATAAATAAGAGGGGTCTTATCATAGATTAGGGTTACACACTATTGCATTAGATTGTGGAGAGTAAATTTTATAGAGATAGAAACTAGGGTTTTGCCAAATACCCAACTTCTTGAATACTTGTTTTCCTTGGTGGATCACCTCTAGAGGCCAAACACTTGGGTGGCTAACGTTGATCAAAGGAAGGAATCACACCGTAACATTCGAGGAGAACACGAAGGACTAGGAGTTGAACTTATACCCGAGGAAGCTTTGTTCTACGAGGGTATAATTCTTATTCTCTTTATCTTTCGTTTATATCGTTAATTGAGCACATAGATTGATCTTGGTGATGGTTTGTATAAAATTTTAAAATCCGATTTTATCGCGCTTCCGCACTGTTTATGTAATTTGATTGCATGTCCGCGTTATATACAAACCTAACAGTGGTATCAGAGCCTAATCTTGTGTTAATTATCGATATTGATGATTCCATGTATGCTTGATATGCGATTGGATCGAAATTTTTGGGCAGAATAAAAAATTTTCTGAATCAGCGACACGGCGCAACTGCGCCGCCTCCAGTTCATTCTGGAGCGCAGCTGCGCCGAAACCCAGAATCGTTTTTTTTCTGGGGAGCTGCGCAGCTGCGCCGTTGCCCAGTTCATTCTGGGCGCAGCTGCGCCGGTAAGCAGAATCTGAAAAATATAATTTTTCTTCAATTAAAATAAATGGTTTATTTCATTGATATAAGTTTAAAATAAAGAGTTTATTTTAACTGGAATAGGATTTCAGATTGCTAAAATTAAAGGAGTTTAATTTGAATTTGGTTTTTGATTAAAATAAAAGAGTTTATTTTGTTTCAAAACTAAATATTAGCAAAACTTTTGCCCATTAATTGATATCAATGCATATATGGAATGGATTTATTATTCATGGGATGAATGTTATTTATTGATACATATAGAGATATGTATGATAATAAATAGGGATTGATTATGGACGATTGACCAATGTGTGATTGGATTTATTTTAGTGGATGCTTGAATGTATGGATTTTTATAAATGGGGTCTGCGTACCTCGTCTTCTCTAATTGTTTCTTAATGTAAATTATATCTCCCTCCTATGTACTTCCCCTTGACTGCTGATCAAGGTTTCTATTTATTGTAAATAGCTTTTGTAATAGGACTAGTTAGAATTAATTTTTGAAGAATTGGAGACAAAGGAGCAAGGAGCGCTTGAAGACCCGTTTGTATTGGAGCTCGGGTTTAAATGTAATAGTTATATTTAAATTTATTCTTGCACCCTAGGTTTGACCTTTTGGTTCACTTGGTGGCTCTAGTGAACCAAACTAGAATAAAAGTCCATAATCAATCCGGGTAGAATATAGTATTCTATATGTGCATGCTTATTATATATATATATTATATATTATCCAACATGCTTCGCATGTAAAATAATATGACGCGTATTTTATATATATATGTGCATGTGCGCTAAACAAGATGAAACTAATAATAACAAAACCCTCAAAGTAATATATTAAGTCCTAAGCGTTCAAAGATATTTGGAATATCGAACGTCGCCTTCTAGCATGGTAAAACAATAGAGTATTAAATATTTAATATGAGTTTGTTGTGTCACCACAAGGCAAGTATTAAATATTTAAGATGTTGCTTTATCACATTAGATGCTTATAAATAGACTGAAGGATGTTGTTTTGTTGTGTCACCACAAGGACAGTGTTTTTCTTTCGAATATATGGAAGTGCTAGGTTGGACTTAACTTGGATAATTTTGATTCGGATGTGTCACCACTTGATCAAAATAATCTAAGAGGCAAAATACAAGGAGTTACATAGTGATGTAATTGACAATAGTTGTCTACCTATTTATTTATATATCGCTTGTTGTGTCACCACAAGGCTATATACATTTGAAATGGGATCCTTAATCTCACTAGCAAATCTTTAATTAGAATTGTCGAACTATATAATGAGGGTAATATAGTTTGATGAAAATAGTGGGAGATACCAATTTAAAATAAAGACCTAATTTATTTTGGTAATTAATTAAATGAATGTATGCTAAAATGTTGTCTATTTCACATGCAGAATTTAAAAATGTCAAAACTCACTATCACTGCGTAGCATACTTGATGCTAACAAACTGACCGGACCGAATTATACGGACTGGTTAAGGAATCTGAGAATTGTTCTCACTGCTGAAAAGATTTCTTATGTCCTAAATTCGCCAGTCCCTGCAAGTGTTGCAGAAACAGCCTCTGAGGAAGAGATTGCTACTTTTAGAAAGTGGCAAGATGATGCAATCTTGGCTCAATGCATCATGCTCGCATCCATGAGTAACGAGCTTCAGCGTCAGCATGAAACTATGGATGCTCCTACTATATTGCTGCACCTCAAAGAGTTGTATGGTGAGCAAATTAGGACTGCTAGATATCAGATATCTAAGGAGCTCTTCCGATCTCGTATGACCGAGGGCACTGCTGTTGAGACTCATGTCCTTAAAATGATCAATTTGATTGAACAACTTGGACAGCTAGGGTTTGTGATGGATGGGGAGTTAAGCCAAGATTTGATCTTGCAGTCACTCCCGGACACCTTCTCACAATTTGTTGTGAATTTTCACATGAATAAGTTGGACGTCAGCTTGCCTGAGTTACTTAACATGCTGAAAACTGCTGAAGGTCACTTCTCATCCAACAAGAACCAAGTCTTACTAGTGGATGATTCTTCCAAGAAAAGGAAGAGGCCCAAGGTATCTTCTAAAAAGAAGAAAAACAAGAAGGCTAAGGGTAAGGCGAAGAAAAAGGATAATAAGAAACCTGATCCCGATAGCAAAGGAATTTGCTACCATTGCAATAAGTCAGGACATTGGAAGAGGAACTGCAAGGAGTATCTTGCGGGCCAAAAGAAGCTTGGAGAAGCTTCGACTTCTGATCTAGGTTTGTTCATGATTGAAATTAATTTTTCTGAAAGTCAAAATTCTACTTGGGTATTGGATACCGGCTGTAGTTCTCACATATGTAATAATATGCAGGGACTAAGCAGAAGTAGGAAGCTGAACAAGGATGAAGTCGTCCTACGAGTTGGGAATGGAGCAAAGGTTGCTGCATTGGCTGTAGGGACTTATTGTTTAGCATTGCCTTTCGGGCAAGTTCATTAGTTTAAATAACTGTTATTATGTTCCAACACTCATTAGAAACATTATTTCAATTTCTGTATTGGATATGGATGGTTTTGATATTATAATAAAGAACAACAGTTGTTCTATTTATAATAAAAATGTTTTATATGGTGTTGGCAATTTACTGAATGGACTTTACATACTTGACTTGCATGAAAATATACTTCAAATTGAACAAACTAAGAAAAGAAAAAGAGATGATGTTAATTATACCTTTATGTGGCACTGTAGACTCGGTCATATCAATGAAAAAAGATTATCCAAGTTGCATAAAGATAGGCTTTTAGAGCTATCTGATTTCGAATCATATCCAACTTGTGAATCTTGTCTCATGGGTAAGATGACTAAATCCCCTTTTAGTGGAAAAGGAGAAAGAGTTACAGAGTTGTTAGCGTTGGTACACACAGACGTTTGTGGACCTATGACAACGAATGCACGAGGAGGGTATTCTTATTTTATTACTTTCACTGATGATCATTCTAGATTTGGATATATGTATTTAATGAAATACAAATCTGAATCGTTTGAAAAGTTCAAAGAATTCAAAAGTGAAGTAGAGAAACAAACTGGTAAGAGTATTAAGATTCTTCGATCGGATCGAGGAGGGGAATACTTGACCAATGAGTTTCTCAATTGTCTCAGAGAAAATGGTATAATCTCACAATGGACTCCACCAGGGACGCCACAGTTGAATGGTGTATCTGAAAGGAGAAATCGAACATTGTTGGACATGGTTCGATCAATGATGAGTTTTACCGACCTTCCAGTATCCTTTTGGGGTTATGCCCTAGAATCGGCTGCATACCTACTTAACAAGGTACCTACCAAATCCGTCCCAAAGACTCCATATGAGATATGGACAGGGAGGAAACCAAATCTTAAGCATGTTAAGACTTGGGGTTGTCCAGCTTATGTCAAAAGGTTTGAGCATGATAAGCTGAAGACTAGATCCGACAAATGTAGATTCGTGGGATACCCTAAAGAAACATCAGGGTATTATTTCTATCATCCTACTGATCAAAAGGTGTTTGTAGCGAAACACGCTGCCTTCTTGGAAAAGGAGTTTATCCTCGAAGGGGTCAGTGGGAGTAAGATATATCTTGAAGAAGTTCAAGAACCACAAAATACTACGGATCAAAGTCAAGTACCTGACAAAATAGAAGAACCTACTGTACCACTACCTATTCGTAAATCTGGAAGAGTACCGAAGATACCTGAGAGGTATGGATTCATCATAGAGGATGATGATGAGGTACGCATCATAGATGATGATGATCCATTGACTTACGAAGAGGCTATGAGTAGTGAAGACTCAGAGAAATGGCTAGGAGCCATGAAATCCGAGATGGACTCCATGTATGAAAACCAAGTATGGACTTTGGTTTCACCACCTAAGGGCATTAAGCCTATTGGGTGTAAATGGGTCTTTAAGAGAAAGACTGGGGCAGATGGCAAGGTAGAGACCTATAAGGCCCGACTGGTTGCAAAAGGTTTCAAACAAAGACAAGGAGTTGACTATGATGAAACCTTCTCACCAGTAGCTATGCTCAAGTCCATTCGGATTTTGCTTGCAATTGCAGCTTATTATGACTACGAGATCTGGCAAATGGACGTGAAAACGGCCTTCCTCAATGGAGAGCTTGAGGAGAATGTATATATGATACAGCCAGAGGGTTTTGTTTCAACGGTTGGAACAAACCAAGTCTGTAAGCTACAACGATCCATTTATGGATTGAAGCAAGCTTCTCGAAGGTGGAACATCCGTTTTGATGAGATAATCAAAAGGTTTGATTTTATCAAGAACGAGGATGAACCATGTGTGTACAAGAAGGTTAGTGGGAGCGCTATATCATTCCTTGTATTATATGTTGATGATATATTACTGATAGGGAATGATGTTCCTATGCTACAGTCGATCAAAATTTGGTTATCTAAACACTTCTCCATGAAGGACTTGGGTGAGGCATCCTATATTTTGGGGATAAAGATCTATAGAGATAGATCTAAAAGGATGCTGGGCTTGACCCAAGGAAAGTACATTGACTCGATGCTAAAGAAGTTTAGCATGGAAGATTCCAAGAGAGGTCTCATGCCGATGAGCCATGGAATACATCTCTCCAAGAAACAGGCCCCAAAGACACCTGAGGAGAGAGACCGTATGAGTAAGATTCCTTATGCTTCCGCAATAGGATCTATCATGTACGGTATGATATGTACTAGACCAGATGTCGCTCATGCACTTAGTGTAACCAGCAGATATCAGTCGAATCCAGGAGAAGAGCACTGGAAGGCAGTGAAAAACATCCTAAAGTACTTGAGAAGAACTAAGGATGTATTTCTTGTCTACGGTGGGTCTGAATTGAAACTAGAGGGCTATACAGACTCAAGTTTTAAAACGGACCAAGATGACAGTAAATTCGTTTCAGGGTACGTGTTTACCTTAAACGGTGGCGCAGTGAGTTGGAAGAGTTCCAAGCAGCAAATAGTTGTTGATTCGGTGACAGAGGCAGAGTACATAGCTGCAAGTGAAGCTGCAAAGGAAGCTGTTTGTATGAAGAAGTTCATAACTGAACTTGGAGTGGTTCCTAGCATTAGAGGAGTCGTACCTTTATTCTGTGACAACAACGGAGCTGTTGCGCAGGCTAAGGAACCCAGGTCTCATCAGAAATCCAAACACGTGTTGCGGCGGTTTCATTTGATTAGAGAGATCATTGAAAGAGGAGATGTCACCCTGGAGCGTGTGGACTCTCAAGACAACATTGCAGATCCATTTACTAAAGCTTTAACTCAACAGCAGTTTGATCGTCACTTAGAGAAGATGGGTATTAGATACCATGGCGATTGGCTTTAGTGCAAGTGGGAGATTGAAAGTAGTATGCACACAAGCCAATCATATTTGATATGATGTAGCATATACTTTGTAATCTTATTCATTTATTAATAAAGGAATTGATTTTCTTAAAAGGCATTTTATATTATCTACATAGTGCTGTTATATTAAATGTGATAAACCCATAGTTTTGAACAATGCTTTTAGAATCATGATGGTGATCATGCTAATGAGATCTAAATTCAAGATAGCTCACAAACTAAAATTGTTCCTAATCGTTGGATTACTAAATTGGGGATTAGTGAATCCAGATAGATTAGTACATACGTTGCTTGCTCTTAGGAAGAGGATGATTGATCTCATAATCATTTGTGTGGAGACACTAAAACAAGTATGTAGGTGCTTATTAGAGAATAAGTTCACTGAACGTGACTCGCTAAGGAATACCTAATGGAGTTTTACTCGCCTGTCAATAGGAATTCCTCTAGTGATAGTAGTACAAGTGATCCTTGGACTTGAGATCATCATAGTATCTTGTGTATGATGAGTTATACTTTGACATGTCCCTTAAGACCTTGTGGGTATATCAAAGGGTATGATTGGGTATAATTAGTTATACATGTAGATAGGTGAATGATCAACAAAGAATCTACCTCGTCTAGTAAAAGATGTGAATGTCCTATGTGATTCGATAAATGATAACTCAGTAGTCTTTGGCCAAGGCAGAATGAAATTAGAAAGGAGTTTCTAATTTGCATTAATTAGAGTTATGCATTTGGGAATCGAAATACATATAATTAAATAAAATAAGACTTGACAGTAAATCCATGTCTTATATTTAATTGGGACATTGTATGGTAGAAGGATTGAATTGTACGGTAAACTATCTACTCAAAGGTTCTTTTGTGATTAATGTTGAAATCTATATTATCTGGAAAGTCGTTGATCGCTAAGGGGGCTTACCCTTATTGTAGAATAAATGTTATTTATTTAAATGAATTAAATAGTTTAATTTATTTATTTAAATAAGATTAGAATTGTTCTAATTGATTTATTCACAACCGGTTTTAATATGGAGAACCTAAAGGGTCACACCGCAAAAGGAAAATATTTATTTAAGAAGTAAATGGCATAATGGTAATAATAAGTTAAGTGTATTTAATTTAATCTATGGAGATAGAATAAATTAAATAGCTTAATATTTATTATTTAATATTTTGGAAATATTAAATATAAATTAATAAGAGGAGTCTTATTATTATTATTACTATTACTATTATTTAATTCCTAATAGGGATTGGGAATTAATTAATAGAAGTACTCTCCCATGGATTCCTAATTGGATTAGGAGCATTATTAATTAAAGGAGTTTAATTATAATACAAATCCTAATCCTAAATAGTTTAGGGAAGGGTTATTCCTACATCTATAAATAAGAGGGGTCTTATCATAGATTAGGGTTACACACTCTTGCATTAGATTGTGGAGAGTAAATTCTATAGAGATAGAAATTAGGGTTTTGCCAAATACCCAACTTCTTGAATACTTTTTTTCCTTGGTGGATCACCTCTAGAGGCCAAACACTTGGGTGGCTAACGTTGATCAAAGGAAGGAATCACACCGTAGCATTCGAGGAGAACACGAAGGACTAAGAGTTGAACTTGTACCCGAGGAAGCTTTGTTCTACGAGGGTATAATTCTTATTCTCTTTATCTTTCGTTTATATCGTTAATTGAGCACATAGATTGATCTTGGTGATGGTTTGTATAAAATTTTAAAATCCGATTTTATCGCGCTTCCGCACTGTTTATGTAATTTGATTGCATGTTCGCGTTATATACAAACCTAACATAAGTATCCCTTCCTCGATCCGATCGAAGAATCCTAATACTTTGTCAGTTTGTTTCACTTCTGAATTCTTTGAACCTTTCAAATGAATTAGACTTATATTTCACCAAATACATAATTTTTGAATAATCATCTCTTTTCCTTTTACTAGTTTGTTCAATTTGTAAAATATTTTTATGTAAGTCAAGTATATAAAGTCCATTAAGTAATCTTTCAGTTCTAAACAAAATATTATCATTATAAATAGAACAACCATTATTCTTAAATATAATACCAAAAACTTCGTTGTCCAATAACGGTATAAAAATAATGTTTCTTATAAGAACTAGAATATAGTAACAATTTACTAGCCTAATAGACTTGCCTGTAGGCAACTGTTATCCGATGTATATAACGACAATTTACGTGCAAGTATACGCGGTTAACAAGTAATAAAGAGTAAGTAGATTATCTATCCTGCGAGAAATTATTACTAATCTTTTCCAAATACTAACCTTTTATCATCTCAATCTTAATTAAACAAATGATAATTGTTTTTGTTGTTTTGCATTAATAAAGGAAAAAAAGTAATCGAAAACTATGGAAAGCATTAAAATAATGAAATCTAATATTAACAAGTCTAAGATTGCAATTTCCCCCAACACTTCATTTAAATATCCTAACTTTCTCTTTTCAACTAGTTAAATCACAAGAATTTTTATCCGAGAATTCACAAATATATACAAGCTCTCTCGATGGTCAAATACGTATTTCCCAATGCGGTGTATAGATATATCTCTATTCTACACACTAGCAAGAATCTAATATCAAGAATAATTAACAAGACACGTGTCACCAAATCTCATTAATCACCCTATCAATTACCAACTTTCGCAAAAAGAATCATTAAGCATGAATTCTTAAATAGATACATGTGGTATTTAAGTATATGTCTATCCTAAATACAATCAAATTATCTAATCATGAGGATAATAAATAAAACACACGTCACTTAATTTCATGAATTACCCATAGGAATATCTAATTTTCACATGATATCATAACAAGGTCTTAACACTATAATCAATTTCTTAATTTCATATAGGTTCCCAAGGTAATTAATAACTAAGTAATTAATACATAAAGCATAAATTATGATATTCAATCACAAATAATTAACCAATATTAAAGAGAGAGCATTTAATTCAAACTATGTGTTGGGTTCCTTTGAAACCATAGAAAATAAGTTCTAGTTCATGGAAATTACAATAAACATCAAATTTGATCTATACATCATGATGGAATTACAAATTAAGAACAGAATACTAGAGATAGAATGATAAAATCCCTTAGGAAGATATTCAATGATTGCTTGATGGGTTGATTCTTGCTCTCTAGCTTTCCCTCAAGATTTGATACTCCTTGCTCTTCTTGCTCCTTGGACTTTGCTGAAATTGCTTTGTATCGCAGAATTTTCCTCTCTAATTGATGTTATGTGTAGCCTCCTTCCTCTCTAGAACTGATGTTAGTAGTGTTAGATGGTGTTAGATTGAGGCTACATATTCTATTTATGATCCTCTCTCAAAAAACTAGCTTAGCCATCAAATTTGGGTCAAAAATCGCGAAATCCGAACTGCATCCAGGGAGTTCCTACCCCGGCGCCAAAATAAGCCTAAAAATCCGCGCCCCGACGAGGAAAACCTGTAGCCCGAATCAGTTTCGACGTCTGTTAGAAAAATGGGTATAACTTCTTCGTCCGAACTCAGATTTAGGCGATTCAAGAGGTTAAGGAAAGCTAAGAAGTAGTTCTACAACTTTCATAACTGAGCTCGTCGAGATATTAACCGGAGCAAGGCTCAAATTGAGCCCGAAGCAACTGTTGTGTAAAATTCATGCCAAATCTGATGGTAAAATTACTATAACTCTCCCATACGAACTTCAAATTGGATGATTCAAGATTTTCTGGGAAGTTAAGACAAAGATCTACAACTTTCGTTCTTTGAGTTTTGAGAGATTCGGAATGAATCATGGGTGAAATTAAGAAACAAGCAGCTGGAATGCCAAATTCAAGCCGAAAACGCATTGATCCAAGTGACCTTTATTTCAACTCCTACAAAACAAATTAAAAACACATAAAAATAATACAAAAACATATAATAACAATATAAAACCACACAATTCAACAATAAGAGAAAAATACATACAAACCAAATGAAATAGCTAAAGACTTACAAATTATCAAGTCTAAAAGTACCTAATTTGTGTGTATAAACACACTTATCAAATACCCTCAAACTTAAATCTTTGCTTGTCCTCAAGAAAAACACACTAACTATTAAAATTAAACATTTCTAAATAAACTAACTTGAGCAATGAATTAAAAAGCTAATCAATAGTCTCAAAGCACAAATACATGAAAACTCAAGGAAACTTTCAAAACGTTGCAAGTTTAGATTTACAAATAGCTAGTAATAGCTTGCTTTAGGTCCCTCCGTGTGTGTGTAAGTGCGAGTGTGCATTCCCAATTGCATTATACCAATCAAGCTCGGATGAACCTATGCAACCACATTACCTTGTGAAAGAAATCAAAATAAACTTCAAAACTACATGCTTATACATCACTCATCGCAAATGTATACAAATCACAATTTCTAAAAAAAATTGTAACCAAAGGACTCTAGGCAAGTGCATTTTATGCTCCATCTTATCCTAAGTCCACTCTTGTGGGTGAGTGTTTTTTACGCTCTATCTCAACCCTTTGCAAGATTTGCAATATGACTATCTTTCAATTTTATTTTTTTTCAACATTTAAAAAGAGTGCATTTTACGCTCTATTTCCCCCAAGCATGTGTTTATGAATGAGTGCATTTTACGCTCCATCTCAACTCACCACATGACCAACAAATCAAATCCAACAAATTTGGATACCTTGCTTTGAGTGATGTTTCAACGAGTTCTAGAGCTTATAGATATCTCCCACAAGCATTTGGTAATATAAGCCTTCTCTAAGCATACAACTAGCTCAATACACATGGGTAAGTGCATAAAAGTGGAAGGACTCATAAGCAAAACAATAACCAACAATACATTAAGCGCATAGACTAAGCAACATTCGTCCATTTTCCATGAGTTAGACCAATTCAATCAAATTATTATCATTGACTATGGATTCTAGTTCAAAACCAATTAAAATAATACTCAAGAGACACATCCTAAGATTAAATATATTTTTTTCAAAATAACATACAGACAGTTTTATGCATAAATAACTAACATATGCAATGCTAGATGATCCACCCCCAAACTCAAAGTGAACAATGTCCTCATTGTTTATAAGATAAAGAAATAAAAACTGAGAACTTCCCTAATTGGCCAAGCATCATGCTTGATCATAACCTTATAAACATCTGAGTTTGATGGTGGATAAACTGGTAACAGTTGTGGCTCAGGAACATGCATTGGGGTGGCATTCGGATAATAACCAAGTAATTCCTTACCAAACAGTGCTCAATCAGGCCAACTTTCTTTCAGAAAATTCGTCGAATACGTGATGTGTGCTGACTGAAATTCTTCATTTAATACCTCCCCCAAACTCAGTTTCAATAGAAATTGCCAAGTTATTGCAATATTCAATCAAATCATAGCAATGAATAACCCAAAATCCTCCAATTGAGCCAACACAAACTCAATTGGGCAACCAATTTAAATTTATCCAATTTTGACAGTGTATGATTACCAATGCAAATCCAAGTATAACAGTTTAACTAACCAAGAATACCTATCACAATTGACAAATTTATTTTACTTGTATGCAATAATTGGAATGAATACCTTGCTTTGTGTTGGCAAAAGAAGTTGTTTGGTAGTACCTTCAATTTGGAGATGGACTCTTTTGAATGCTCAGTGAGTTGAAGATGAATCCGTGTGGGAGAGGGGAATAATGAGTTTGGAAGTGTTTAGGAATGACAATCCAATTCGGCTTGGGAAGAAATAAAAAAAAATTCTCAGCAGTCCGCGCCGGGGCGCGAAAATGTGCTTGGAATTGCCGTCGGGGCACGGATTTTGTACTGCGTTTTGCCACCGGGGCGAGCTCGGCGCCGGGGCGCGAAAATTAGCTAGAAACTGGCGCTGGGGCGCGAACCCCCTGTATCCTAAAAACTTGATTTTTCACACTCCAAAGCAGTAAGCAACCTCAAAACACTAAACCTAATACAATACAATATACCAAGCATACATTAGACAGTTTGGGCGAAGAATAGGCCTATAGAGCAAATCAAACTCGCAAGCTAAACTAACAAAAACACATGCATTGAAAACTTAGAAACTCAAAATTTGAAACTTGCATAATTGAAGTATAACAACTAAACATAAAGGATACAGATAGAGATAATGGGTTGCCTCCCATCAAGCGCTTGGTTTACAGTTCTCGCCCTGACTAACTCCTTGTTTTTATCCAATTCCCCTTTGATAATTGAGGAACCCACCATCCATTGATAGCCATGTAATATATGAGGGTTTCTCCTTAGTAAGGGTCATTGTTTCAAGTTCACCTAGCTTATTACTTTTCGATAAAATTTTATTTGAGAACTTCACATAACTAGGTGATTGCTCCATTGTGTTTGTGAAAAAATTGTTGAATTGAAGCTCCTCAAACAAAATAGAATCCTTAACTTTCTTCTCATGGACCTCAACATTCTCACACCATGGCTTAAGCTTTATACTAGCTCCCATGTCACATAGAGCATTACCGATGACATGACTACTAAGTGGACACAATTTTGTAAAACTGACTGGATTCTTGAACTTTCGTGGAGAAGGCACTTGGGGCACTAACACAATTGACTTATCTTTGTTTGAGCTCATACAAATCTCTTCGCCGACTGTGTTTTCCTTATCCCCAATTGTCTCCTCTATTTCTATCTTGTGTGGCTCATCCAACTGTAGATGTGACATGGGTAGCCCATCAATCTCAGGAACCATGTCATTGGGCCATTCACCTTGAGGAAGATTGTTAATGACGTTGATAAGTTCCCCAATTTGGTTCTCAAGATTTCGAATCGACATCTCCTGACTTTTCATAATCTCATCATTCGAAGCCATGAACTTATACACAAGTTCCTCAAATTTTGACATTCCTTCTTCCTGAGTAGGAGCTTGATTCTGAGATTCAAGAGTGTATGATGGGCTTGGAGTAAAAGTTTGAACTTGAATGTTGTCGCTCTAAGAAAACTTCGGATGATACCCCACATCCTGATGATAATTATTGGGATAGGTGTAGTAATTGGGGTAGTCGCCGAAATTGCCACCATATAGTGTCACCTCAAAATTGATGGGGCAAATATGACTCGAATGGTTTTCAGCACAATAATCACAAATCACCGCCATATTTTGAATATTTTGTGCTTCTAAAGCCTTAATGCTCTTCAAAATTGCCTCTATATGTGGTGATACCTCCTCGAGTCCATACCTCCCTGTCGCACTTGGTTGAGTCATTGTGTAAGGCCATTGATCATTATAGTTATCCATGGGGTACCTCACAAAGAAGAAAGCATTAACACAGAAAAATAAATGATAAAATAAACTAAAAACAAGTTTATATACAAGTTTAAATTAATATCAATTTGATTGTAATTAATATTGGAAAAACACTAGAAAAATAATTCCCCAGCAACTGCGCCAAAAACTTGTTGTCCAATTTATATAACGACAATTTACGCGCAAGTATACGCGGTCAACAAGTAATAAAGTGTAAGTAGAGTATCTATCCCACGAGGAATTATTATTAATCTTTTCCAAATACTAACCTTTTATCATCTCAATCTTAATTAAACAAATAATAATTATTTTTGTTGTTTTGCATTAATAAAGGAAAATAAGTAATCGAAAACTATGGAAAGCGTTAAGATAATGACATCTAATATTAACAAGTTTAAGATTGCAATTTCCCCCAACACTTCATTTAAATATCTTAACTCTCTCTTTTCAACTAGTTAAATCACAAGAATTGTTATCTGAGAACTCATAAGTATATACAAGCCTCTCTCGATGGTCAAATACGTATTTCCCAATGCGGTGTATAGATATATCTCTATTCTACACACTAGCAAGAATCTAATATCAAGAATAATTAACAAGACACGTGTCACCAAATCTCATTAATCACCCTATCAATTACCAACTTTCGTAATAGAAATCATTAAGCATGGATTCTCAAATGAATACATGTGGTATTTAGGTATATGTCTATCCTAAATACAATCAAATTATCTATTCATGAGGATAATAAATAAAACACACGTCACTTAATTTCATGAATTACCCATAGGAATATCTAATTTTCACATGATATCATAACAAGGTCTTAACACTATAATCCATTTCTCAATTTCATATAGGTTCCCAAGGTAATTAATAGCTAGGTAATTAATACATGAAGCATAAATTATGATATTCAATCACAAATAATTAACCAATATCAAAGAGATATGATTCAATTCAAACTATGTGTTGGGTTCCATTGAAACCTTGGAAAATGAGTTCTAGTTCATGGGAATTACAATAAACATCAAATTTGATCTATACATCATGATGGAATTACAAATTAAGAAGAGAATACTAGAGATAGAATGATAAAATCCCTTAGGAAGATATTCAATGGTTGCTTGATGGGTTGATTCTTGTTCTCTAACTTTCCCTCAAGATTTGATACTCCTTCTTCTTCTTGCTCCTTGGACTTTGCTGAAATTGCTTTGTATTACAGATTTTCCTCTCTAATTGATGTTATGTGTAGCCTCCTTCCTCTCTAGAACTGATGTTAGTAGTGTTAGATGGTGTTAGATTGAGGCTACATATTCTTTTTGTGATCCTCCCTCAAAAAACTAGCTTAGCCATCAAAATTGGGTCAAAAATCGCGAAATCCGAACTGCATCCAGGGAGTTCCCGCCCCAACGCCAAAATAAGCCTGAAAATGCATGCCCCGGCGCGGAAACCCTGTAGCCCGAATCAGTTTCGACGTCTGTTAGAAAAATGGGTATAACTTCTTCGTCCGAACTCGGATTTAGGCGATTCAAGAGGCTTCAGAAAGCTAAGAAGTAGATATACAACTTTCATAACTGGAGCTCGTCGAGATATTGAGCAGAGCAAGGCTCAAATTAAGCCAAAAGTAACTACTGTGTAAAATTTATGCCAAATTCGATGGTAAAATGACTATAACTCTCTCATACGAACTTCAAATTGGATGATTCAAGATGTTCTAGAAAGCTAAGACAAAGATCTACAACTTTCGTTCTTTGAGTTTTGAGAGATTCGAACTGAATCATGGGTAAAATTGAGAAAAAAACAGCTGGAATGCCAAATTCAAGTCGAAAACGCATTGATTGAAGGGGCTTTTATTTCAATTTCTACAAAACAAAATAAATACACATAAAAGCATACAAAAACATATAATAACAATACAAAACCACACAATTCAATAATAAGAGAGAAATACATACAAACCAAACGAAATAGCTAAAGACTTACAAATTATCAAGGCTAAAAGTACCCAATTTTGTGTATAAAACACACTTATCAGCAATACTAAACTATAAGTTCCTACAGCTAATATAGCAACCTTTGCTCTATTCCCCACATGTAGGATTACTTCCTTTTTATTTAGCTTTCTACTTCTGCTTAGTCCTTGCATCGAATTACATATGTGAGAACTACATCCGATATCCAATACCTACGTAGAACCTTGACTTACAGAAAGATTTATTTCAATAATGAACAAACATGTATCTGTAACCGAAGTATCAATAAGCTTCTTCTCGTTAGCCTCCGCAAGATACTCCTTGCAGTTTCTTTTCCAATGTCCTATTTATTGCAGTGGAAGAAAAATCCTTTGCTATCTACATCAGTTGTCTTATTGTCCTTTGTATTTGCATTTTCATTTGCCTTCTTTGAACTATTCTTCTTTTTATAAGATCGTTTGGTCCTTTTCCTTTTGTTGGAAGATTCATCTACCAGTAAGACTTGGTCTTTCTTGGTTGGAAAGTGGTTCTTTGCAGTTTTCAACATATTAAGCAACTCAGGCAGGCTGAAATTTAGCTTGTTCATGGGAAAATTCACAACAAATTATGAGAACGAGTCTGAGAGTGACTGCAAAATCAGATCTTGGCTTAACTCTTCATCCATTACAAAACCTGTAATAACCGCGAATATTTTAACTTATATTAATTATCGATACATTAAATTTTTGTGCAATTAAACTAAATCATTGTATCATTAGTTTGGTTTGTTTAATTATGTGTTGAGATTATTAAAGGAATGTTCAATTAATAGATTAAATTAATGGACCAACCTAGGTATTATAATATCAAATTATTGATAAGGTTAGTGAGCTTTGTGATAATTCAATTAACTTGATATCTAACGAGTTAAATTGGATTATGTAAGTTAATTAATTTGATTATTAATTAATGATAATGTGTAAAATATTATTAATAATGATTTATAGTTCCACTAGGAATTTATTAGTAGTGGACTAGCCTAATTGGTATATTAAACAAGCCCAATCCGAACTAATTGCTTGTGGACTTGTTAGATTGGTCAGTTAATTAATTGAATTGACCCAATATTGGTAAATATGGCAAACCATATAGAGGATCCAACGGAATAAGTTCAGAGAGCCCAAATGAAGAATTGATCCTAAATTAAGCTGAGTACATCCTAATCAGTGGTACACCCATTCCTTCATGCAATGCACGTAACCTACCTAGGACAATGGCCTATTTCCCTATTTTGCTTGATGATTATCGTGGGTATGGCTGATGAGAGGGGTTGGTAAGTACTTTTCACCAACTCCCTTTTAACCAATGGGTATGGCCATTATGAACTGCTCCTTCTTCTTTCCGAGGTGAACCGAGGCTTTTTTTGTCGAATGACCTTATTGATAAGCTTGCTAATCCTTTCTCCTTTGCCGTGGTAGGGAAGTTTTCTCATGGCCGCCCTCCCGTTGATGAGTTTGAGTAGAGACTAGCGGATGGGTAAAGATTTCTCTATAAATAGAGCTCCTATTCCATCTGATAAGTTTGTTGAGATTGTTAGTTCTGTTACAAAGGGAGTTATTGTGAGTTTAAGAGGAAAAAGAGGAATTAATAAGAGAAACTCTCGCGACTCAGAGGAGCAGAGTCTAAGAGAGAGTATATTACTTAATACCAAAAATACAAAACGAAAGCAAATTTAAATTAGAACAATTTTTTTTTTAAAAAAACAGTCGACTATATTCAACATCTATCCAATCGACTGAATTTATTCAGCTAGAAAATTTTAAATTATAACTGTTACTCACTTACACCTATTTAACCTCTTCTAAGTGTGCATTACATAAATTTCACCACCAATATTAAACGAAACACTTAATTTATTTAAAGATAAATATAAAAAATTCTTATTATTGTAAGTTTTACAAATAAAATTCCGTTTCTTTTGTGTGGAAAAGAGAAAGTATAACAAATAACTTTTTCCTCCCCCTCAAATTGAGGTCTTTTTTGGTTAGGGACTGAAAATTACTTTTTAGGGTACGGAATTATCCGGGTCTCGTCTTCGTTTCCTTTCGCTCTCATTTTCCTCCGTCTCGCTGGGTACAGGGACTCAGGGAGCAGCCAAACCTTGCGTTCTTGAGCTCGATCAGTTCTTCATCAAACTCTTTGATCTACCCGCTTTAATTCGTTCAGGTATTTAATTTAATTTTATCAAATATTGTATTTATGTATATCCCAAAAAATCAGCAAGACTGAGCTAAGTATTTCCCAAATATTCCTCATTTATGAGAATGAACATGGATACAGTAAAGTTGTGATTGTGCTTATGAAAATAGTGTGCTTCTGTTGTTGTTATTATTCATGAACCTGAATTTTGTAGTGGGTTCCGCTATTATTTTGTTTTTGGAGATTACTTCAGCCCTATTCTAATTTTTCAGAGGTGTTATTTAATTTTACCCAATTTTAATACCTAAAATTACAGGATATTATGTAAATTATGTAAATTTAGCTCGTCAATTAGATGTGAAATGATCCCAATTGCTATTTTTTCCTTTTCATTTTCTGGGTAAAAATGTTTTTGGTGTCTAACATTATTTTGATGAGATGGGAATTCACAGCTAGTTTGTTGAAACTATAGTCTATACACCATAACGTCGTAGCTATTTTTTATTTTATTTTGTATTTTGTTTGGTATTCTGTTAAACAATCACTGTCCTTTTTTTTTGAATTATTATTTTTTAATCATGTGACGCACATATAGCTGGTTTATGCATCAATTTCAAGACAAGATTTTATGTTTGGAAAATGTTTTTTACGAACAGAATATATGCAAATAACCGACTTTTCTTTTAACTGAATATGGCTAGTAATTAACTTATGTTGAAAAGTTACTGTATGACTTCTTTAGTAAAACTGTGAGACAGTTATCAGATTCTTTTCATCCTTGGGGTTGTGTTTTATCATAATGGTAATGTAATTTATGACAGGCTAAATTTTTTATTCTATTTTCAGTTTTAAATTATCAAACATGTATAAATAAAGTGAATGTTAGTTTATCTACAAAGTGGGGATTATTTCATGTGCCTTTTTTGTTTGAACTTTTGATACAGGTTATTCATACATCTTATTCCAACGGAAATTATGAGATTCATTTTTCTTGGAAATGGATAAACGCAAATATATTTTATACTGCGGGAAGTATCATTCTTGGATTCATGATGTCGTTAAGAAGAGGCTTACTGGATGATTTTCTGCATAGGCCACAATAGAGCCTCTGTCAGGTACTTGTATAGGTTTTATTGGTATACTAAATGGCACTATTGTTGGCAAAAGCAACTCTTCTCGTCAAGAGATATTCATCACTTGTCCTTGTGGCTTCATCTACAGAGAAGTTCGCCTTAAGATCGATTTGTGACAAAGAATTTACTCTCAGCTACAATATCAGAAAGCTTCAAGTACCAGGTGTAAGCAATGAACAGCATCTGGGTTCTTATCACCATCATATATGCACAAGTAGTAGCTCGAAAAGGACATGGTTGGAAGAATCTTCTCGCTCAGTGTTGTTGGAAAGGCTTGAATTTGCTTTAAAAGATCATCAAGTGGATGAAGCATGGGATGCCTATAGTGATTTTAAAACCCTGTATGGTTTTCCTCAGCAATCTCTGATGAGCAAGCTCATCACTCAGTTGTCATACTCCTCTGATCCCAATTGGCTTCGAAGAGCATGTAATTTAGTCTTTTTAATTATAAAGGAGAAATCAGATTTGCTTCGACCTTACTTACTGACTAACCTGTCTCTTTCGTTAGCAAGAGCTCAAATGCCACTTGCTGCATCCATGATTCTTAGATTGATGCTGGAGAAAGAGAGTTTACCTTCAGTGAATACTTTGGGACCGTTCATTCTTCATATGGTGAATACAGAGATTGGGATGTGTCTGGCGTCAAATATCTTGGTTGAGATTTGTGAATACTGTCAACTTGTTGGTGCAAAAAAATCCACTTATGCAAAGCAGATAAAACCTGATACTATGATCTTTAACCTTGTTCTTGATGCTTGTGTGAGGTTTGGATCATCTTTTAAGGGCCATCAGATTGTAGAGTTAATGGCACAAGTAGGGGTTGTGGCTGATGCACACACTATCACTTCAATTGCACAGATCCACGAGATGAATTGTAAGAGGGATGAGTTGAAGAAATTTAAAGATCATATCGAGAAGGTTTCAGTTCCTTCTGTTCGTCATTATCGGCAGTTTTATGAAAGTCTGCTCAGCTTGCACTTCCAATTTAATGATATAGATGCTGCTTCTGGACTGATAATGGATATGTATAAATACCAGGAGTTCATTTCTAGTCAAGAGGATAGGAGGAGATCACAAAATCCTTGCCTTCTCCCAATTGGTTCTCACAATCTCAGGATAGGGATGAGATTACAAATTTTACCTCAGCTACTGCAGAAGGATCCAGTCCTCAAGGTGGAAGGTAAGCAGGAGCTTGTTAGGTACAAGAATGGAAAACTCGTTCTTAGCAACAAGGCACTGGCCAAGATTATCATGGGATACAAGAGATCTGGGAGGATTAGCGAGCTGTCAAAACTTTTAAGTAGCATTCAGAAGAATGTTGCATCACTGCAAGAAGAATTTCTATGTTCTGGTGTATTTGATGCGTGCATTCATGTGGGGTGGCTAGAGACTGCTCATGACATTTTGGAAGACTTGGAATCTATAGGGACACCCCTGGGCTCTGGTTCTTATACATCATTATTCAAAGCTTATTACAAACAAAAGATGTTTAGGGAAGCAGAGGCTTTGCTGAAACAAATCCGCAAAGCTGGCGTCTTTGGAAACATGTCTGATGAGATGGTTGTCTCTACAAGTCTTTCACAAAACGAAAAGAGTTCTTTGTCGGCAGCAGTACGTTCATGTGCAAAGTCAGATTTGGCCGAGTCTCTTGTGCGAGAAATCAGCGAAGAGGAGAAAGAGGTCCCTTTTGTGGTTAACGAGCTCAACTCTTCTATTTACTTCTTCATGAAGGCCAATATGATTGGCGATGCCTTGAAGACATACCGAAGAATGCAAGAGATGAAGGTCCATCCTACATTGTCAACTTTCTTTACAATGGTTTATGGGTATTCTTCTCTGGAGATGTATCGCGAAATCACAATCTTATGGGGAGATATTAAGAGGAATATGGAGAGTGGAAGTCTAGCAATTAACAGGGATTTGTACGAGTTGTTGCTATTTAATTTTCTTCGAGGTGGTTACTTTGAGAGGGTGATGGAGGTCATCGGTCATATGAAGGAGCGTGGTATGTACATTGACAAGTGGATGTATAAAAGAGAGTTTCTAAAGTATCATAAGGACCTTTATAGGAACTTAAAAGCATCCAATGCTAAAAATGAGGTCCAAAGCAATAGAATTGAATTTGTTCAGGCTTTCAGAAAGTGGGTCGGTATCCATTGAAATGTGAAGGAAGTATTCCATTGCTAGTCTGGACCAAATTCTTTGAATGAGGGATGAAACTCTGTGTCTCAAGCTGTATTTTGGGATGGACCCTGTAGACTTGCTTGAACAACTTGTAAGTTGTTAACTTCTTCACTGAAAAAGTCTTGGTGCATTTTCTTCATTCTTGCATTTATATTCTGTTAGATTGTCTTTGTCTATTTTTGCTCGTGAATTATAAAAAAATTGTTTCTTTTCAGAAAAATAAAATAGGAGTTGTATGAAATTTTTGTATTCTCTACCATTTGTGTCAGACCCTTGTTGAAGCCTAACCAGAAAATAAGAGAGAAACAGAGATAGAGATAGAAATAAAGGAGAATTCAAAGAGAATAAGGGAGGAAGAAATTGAAGAACTTAGTTATTTGTTATTGAATTCGTCAGACTGAGAGAGATAGAGAGAGAAAGTTTAAACAAGTTCTCATTTCATTCATAAAATGCATAATATTCAAATGTTCGGAAGTTATTCCACCCATTACACGCATATATATAGCTACTAAAATGTTGAAAAAGTGTAAACACTTCTAACTTACACCACTCTCTTAACCTACACGCACATGCTAACTAACCACCCATGTGCTTACATGTACATACAAAATATCTAATTCCAAAATATACTAACTATTTTTTCCTTCCCAATTTACCTCTGGCCTGACATTCCCTCCTTTAGAACATTCATGTCCTCATGAATGAGCTCCGAGTTTGTTTCCTCTTCAAATTTCCTGGACAAACTATCTGCAATTGTATTATCCTTTCCCTTCTTGTAAGTAATGATATAATCATATCCCAGAAGCTTGTTCATCCATCTTTGTTGCAGGCAGGTCACCACCTTCTGTTCTAAAAAGTACTTCAAGGACTGGTGGTCTGTTTTTAATAATGAATGTCTTTGCCCTAAATAAGAAGACCATTTCTTAATAGCTTTAGCTACAACCATTAGTTCCTTCTCATAGGTTGAGTAATTTTGAGCTTTAGAACCCAAAGCTTTACTAAAATAGGCAAGGGGCATGCCTTCTTGCATTAGAATGGCTCCAATCCCTGTTTCTGATGCATCAATCTCAATTTCGAAGACCTTGGTGAAGTCTGGTAATGCCAAAACTGGAGAAGTAGTGAGAGCTTTTTTAAGAGCTGTGCAAGCAAGTTGAGCCTCTGGTTTCCAACCAAAATTTTCTTTTTGTAGCAGAGAAGTCAAAGGTTTAGCTAGGATTCCATAACCCTATGAATTTCCTATAGCATCCTGCAAGTCCAGGGAAACCCCTTAGTTGCTTGATGGTTCTTGGTTCAGGCCAATCCAGTACATCTTGGATTTTTGTTGGGTCCATTGTCACCTTTGTGTTAGAAATTACATGTCCTAGATAATCCACCTGAGGTTGTGCAAAGGTACATTTGCTCCCTTTAGCATACAACTGATTGTCCCTTAGAATCTAAAATACTTCTTGAAGATGTTTATAGTGTCCATCCAAATCCTTGGAGTAGATTAGGATGTCATCAAAAAACACCAAAACACTTCCTAAGAAGGGGTTGAAACACCTGATTTATCAAATTTTAAAATGTGGCAGGGGCATTAGTTAACCCAAATGGCATGACTGTGAATTTGAATAGCCCTTGATGTGTCCTAAATATTGTCTTTTCAATGTCCTCTTCATTCTGACTTGGTGATACCCAACCCTTAAGTCCAGCTTAGTAAAATATTTAGCCAATTGTAATTCATCTATTAGCTCATTAATGAGGGGAATAAGGTATTTAGTTTTGATAGTTAGAGAGTTGAGGTGTCTGTAGTCAACACAAAATCTCCAACTGCCATCCTTTTTCTTAACTAGGAGCAAGGGAGAAGCATATGGACTCTGGCTTGGTCTTATGATCCCTATGTGTAGTATTTCCAGCACTAGTCTCTCTATTTCATTTTTTTGGTCATAAGAGCACTTGTAGGGTCTAATGGAGAAAGGTGAAGAGTTGGCTTTAAGAGGAATGTTATGGTCTAGAGATCTTTTTGGTGGCATACCTTGAGGTTCTTGAAAAATATCTGAGTATTCTTCTAGCAAGGACTGTATTTTTGGGTTTGTAGTGGTTGAGTTTAAGGAATAACAACTGGAGTTGGTTTGGGGTGGTTGCACAATCACTAGGAACCCATGTTCTTCCTCATTGATATGCTGGACCAGACCTTCTAGTGTGATCATTTTCAGTTTTGGGCATGTATTCAATGTTCGAAAAAGCGATCAAGGCGTGCGCCTCGAGGCGCGCCTCGTGGCGAGGCGGGAGCCTTCTGTAGCGAGGCCTAGGCCTTACCGAGTAATTCCAGAGCTTGGGCTATAATCGACTGAGGCGTGCGCCCTGTAGCCTTGCGCCTCGAGGCGTACCAAGGCCTAAGCCTTGATTTGAAACCAAAAAACCTAAGTACACAGTGTACACTTCGCGACTAACTTCGGAGTCGGACAAGAGAAGAAGAGAAGAAGAGAAGAAGAGAGAGGAAAATAAAAGCGTGAGGCAGATCTGATGATCTGATCTCAGATCTGTCAAATAAAATATCCCTGGAAAATTACAGTTAGGTACCCCATAGTTTATATAACTTTTTAATTTAGTCCCCTATGTTTTCTGAAAGTTCAAAATAACCCCTGGAAAATTACATATAAGTCCTTATAATTTTGTTTTCTTCCATTTCAGTCCCTGAAGTTTCAGTTCTGCCCCTGTTTCTTCAAATTAAGTTAATAAATTAATTTGTAAATCAAAATCTTTTTGTAGATATGATTAATAATTTTTTTGGGGGGACTTTTAGGTCTTCAAATCGAGGCTTCCGCCTCGCTCCGCCTCGAAGCTTACGCCTCGCCTCGTCCGGAGAAAAACGCTTCGTACCGCTTTTAGCTTTTTCGAACCTTGCATGTATTTTTATTCTGCCCTTGTAGTTGTACCATTTCTCCTCCATAGTTGAATTGTAAAGTTAGCTTCTCATAGTCAAAGGTGGTTGGCCCTAGCTGTTTCAACCACTAAACTCCTAGCACCATGTTGCATCCTCTCAGAGGTAGTATTCTCACTGCATTCTTGAAAAAAAATTCTCCCATTTTTCATCTAAACTTTGAACATTGTTGGCTGCTAGGGAGTTGATTCCCATTTGCCACAGAAACCATTATAGGTGAGGTGGGTTCTAGAGCACATTTAAGTCTTTGTGCTGCTCTAGGATCTAAGAAATTATTGGTACTGCCCCCATCAGTGAGTATTGATGCAGACTTTTTTCCAATATAACCCGTCATTTTCATGGTTTGGGGACTAACTTGGCCTTCAAGAGCATTAAGGGATACCTCAATATTTTCTTTGGTTGGTAAATTTTCTGTAACCTCACAGACTGGTTCTTCATCATATTGGGGAGGTCCAGAGTATTCTATAAACTCTTGAAAGTCCTTACAGTTCTGGAAATCCTCACATGTGATCATGATCTGAGGAGCTTTGCATTGGTGTCACATGGTATACTTCTCATCACAATAGAAACATAGGCCCTTGGCTCTTCTCTCATTTCTTTGAGTTGCAGTAATAAGTTTAGGCTTGTTAAAGTCATTTCTAGGATAGGTGAGCATAGGAGTTTTGGTTGGTGGTGCAGGGAGTTTCTTTTTGTAGCTGGGCTGAGTGTTGGTGTGGCTGGGTTGTGGTTTAGGATAGTTGTGGGTGTTGGCAAGTTTAGGAATAGGATTCTCGTAGAACTTGGTTTGTTTGAAGGCTTGTGATAGAGTTTCTGGATCAAGCAATCTTACCATTTTTTTGGTTTCATCTTTCAGTCCACCAACATAGTTCCCCACAAAGAAGTCCTCAGTCAAGTGAGTCGACTTCTCAAGTAGTCTCCCCTTATTTACCATTTTTTTTGCTTCATCTTTCAGTCCACCAACAAAATTCCCCATAAAGAAGTCCTCAATCAAGTGAGGCAACTTCTCAAGTAGTCTCCCCTTATGCCTTTCAAACTCACAATAGTATACATTCATAGTTCCTACTTGTTTCAACAACTTGAATTGTTCATATATATTTTCCACACCTGGCTCAGTGAACCTTACTGAAATAATTTGCAAACTCCCTCCAAGTAAGCCCCTCTTTGCCATTGACATAAGACTTGTACCAATATTTTGGAGAACCATGGAGGTGCATCCCAACTATGGCAATCCTCTCATGAGAATGAATCCTATATATACCAAATACACCTCGCAATCCTGTATCCAGCTCTTAGCATCATCACCCTCAGTAAATAATGGGAACACTAATTTAAGATGTTTAAGCTCTCTCTCCTCTTTACCATCATCATCATTTTGGTTCCTCCATTGAGCATCATCGTCTTCATGTTTCTTTTTTTCTTGTTCAACATGCCTAGGGTCTCTAAAGAAGCCTATATCCCTCCTTTGCCCCATATGAACAGGCCTATTACCCCTTCCATTATCCCCAAAAGGATTTTCAAACCTGTCATCATTATCTGGGCTATTCTGTCTCAACAGTTCATTCATACCTTCTATGAAGTGGTCCATTTTCTCATCAATGAGTTATAATTTCTCATTGGTATACTCTCTATAGTTTATAAAATCCTGCTACAACATTTGTGAAGGACCAGCCATATTTATAGAGTAGAAAAAATGAGTCACAAAATAATTGTGATTTTGAGTTTGAAAATGAATTCAAGCAGTAGCAGCATTACTTGAGTAAGAGTAAGTGAGCTTGAGTAGCTATTTAAATGATAAGTGGACTTCCTTAGCATAGTTATCAAGGTGACAAGTCGAGGCGAGGTGACAGCCGGGAGCTTAAGTGCTTAGCGACAAGGCGCCTGACTAGTCGTCCACAAGTTGACAAGTCGTTAACAATGTAAAATTTTATACAAATAAAATTATATATATTTAATATTTATATAAATATTGATATATTTATTTTTCTAATAATTTACCATATTCATAATACATGTAGCATATCAAATCACAACAAGAAGTGAACAAGATCAAGTCAAAATGGATAATTTTATTATAGTTAATTTTTTGAACTTGTACAACTTCAAATTATATAAATGGTGATACCTTTGTAATATTTAGTTTAATTCAATATACTTTATTAAAGCAAGTTCTTTTTCTTAAACACAGGGTAATTGTCGAGGAATATATATATATATATATCTATATATATATGATAATTAATTCGTATGTCCCAAACAGGTTACATGTTTTACAGTTCATAAAGGTTTTGATGTCTTGGTATTCTTAGCGTATTAAGTTTATCAGTTCCTGCCTCTTGGTCGTCAGGAGCTTTGAACTTTGTTGTTTGATGTTTACTTTGTCATTATACAATATAAAAGAAATTGAGCATATAAAGTAATGCAAAGAGTGAAAGAGCAAAATAATATATTTTACTTAGTTTATGCTCTCCCAAGTGAAGACAAACCTTAGTGGGCAGCAAAATCAGAAGCTAGTGGAGGGGCAACAATTAATGGAGCACAGGGATGTGTGTGTATATATATATATGAAATATATATACACGTGTATGTATGTATATATATATATATATTTTTTTTTTGCTGCCCACTAAGGTTTATCTTCACCAAGTATCATCAGTATCCAAAAATTTGCTCAATCACAAAGTCGTCCAAGTCGCCCACCAAGTCGCTCGACTTTCTCCCCTCCTACCAAGTTGCCCAGACGCCTTCCCAATATGCACCGACTGGACGCCTAGGCGACGACTTGATAACCATGTTCCTTAGTGAAACAGAGTATTCCTAGCCAAACAGGTTTAGTATTCGAAGGTTCTATGATTGTAGATTGGAACAACATATAAGACTCTATTATCGTAGACTGAAATAATTTATAAGGCTCTACGATTGTAGACTGGAACAATTTATAAGGCTCTACGATTGTAGACTGGAACAACTAATAAGATTCTACGATCGTAGATTGAAACAACTTATAAGATTGCGATCGTAGGCTGAAACAATTTGTAAGACTCTACGATTGAAACAATTTGTAAGACTCTACGATTGAAATAACTTGTTAGACTCTACGACTGAAACAACTAGTAAGACTCTACGATTGAAACAACTTGTAAGACTCTACGATTTAGACTCTACGACTGAAACAACTTGTAAAACTCTACGATTGAAACAATTTGTAAGACTTTACGATTTAGACTCTACAACTAAAACAACTTGTAAGACTCTACGATTGAAACAATTTGTAAGACTCTACAACTGAAACAACTTAATACAAATCACCAAACACAAACCAAAACAAATCAAACAAAACTAATTCATAGAATCTAGAAAAATTTTGCCGACAGAGAAGATCAAGCAAAATATGAATTAAAATGTGTGGGTGATGTTGTAAATGAGTTTTATGGAATGGGCTATCTGTATGTGACAGGAACGAGTAAGATGAAAATGTTTAATACCTGAAACAAGTGAATTAACACTTGAATTTGTTGAGTTGCAGGTATGCTGGACCTATTTTTTGTTGCTATGGAGTAGAGATCTACAGTTGTTGCCGATGGATTTGTGATGGTTTTGGATAGTGTTTGAAGGATGGAAGAAGGTAGAAGAGATAGAATTCAGATAGAAGAGTATAGAAGCAAAAATCAGAGGTTGAAGATCGAGAAGAATAGAGGATTTAGAGGAAGAAGATGATGAGTTTGGATAAAACTTGAGCTCGGATACCAATTTGTTAGGCCCTTGTTGAAGCCTAACCAGAAAATAAGAGAGAAACAAAGATAGAGATAAAAATAAAGGACTAAATAACTGAGAAGAACTCAGTTATTTGTTACTGAATTCGTGAGACTGAGATAGAGAGAGAAAGCTTAAACAAGTTGTTCCCATTTCATTCATAAAATGCATAATATTCAAAAGCTTGGTAGTTACTCCATCCATTACACATATATATAGCTACTAAAATGCTGAAAAAGTATAAATACTCCTAACCTATGCCACTCTCTTACCCTACATGCACATGTTAAATAACCACCCCTGTGCTTACATGTACATACAAAATATCTAATTCTAGAATATACTAACTACTCTAGAATATACTAACTATTTTTTCCTTCCCAATTTACCCCCTGGGCTGACAGTTTGTTTTTGCGGTCAGTATTAGTGAAGTTAAAGCACTATTTGATCTGTAAAGAGCATCAACAGTTCTCTCGATGAGGAGATGATCTATTAAACAAGGTACTTTTGTACCAATCACTTTGAATTCGTCCTTATTTCTGTTGTTGTCTATGTTGCAATGGCCTATTTGTGACTACCTGAATTTTCAGTAATTATTAAATAAGAATTTAATATAAAATTTGTATTATGAGAGGTGTCTAATTTGAATATATATATATGTGTGTGTGTGTGTGTGTGTTACATTATATGTGATTTGGTGTGAATATAGAAAAGAAATATATATTTATATATTAGGAAAATGAGGTTCAATAGTTAATTAAACTATTGAAGATAGTAAATGGAATTGTTACGAAAAGGAAATTGCTGAATATTATTAGTTAATTTTATTAAGTTGAAAATTATATTATGAAATAATATAATTTGATTATTATGCATTGTTGGCAATGAAATTGTTATAAATTAAGTTTTATAAATAGTGAGAGTAATTCACTTAATTAAAATAGTGAATTAATGTAAATATATTTGTGTTAATAAATGAGAGAATAATATATTACACAAGTGTAATACGTTTATGTAATGGCCTAATATATTATATTATGCTAAGCAAATATAAGTTGACTATAAGATGTGGAAAAAAAACCCAATATATTTGTAAATAAATATTGTTGTCAAGATTAATAAACTGAATTAATATTTAAGTTGTGATGTGTGGATTAAATAAATTGTCTTGGGACAATTTTTAGAAGGAAGAAAATTAAATAATTAAATTGGAGGGTTAATAAATAAGTTATAATTATGTTGATAAGGATTAATTTGATTTATTAATAAATTAAGTTTATTAATAAACCCAATGTAATGAAATTGGGTTAATTAAGTGTGACAAATGTATCTTATAATAAGAGAATGATTAAAATAAATTTAGAAGAGGCTTAGGTTGGTTTGCCAAACAAGGCCTAAGAAAACCTTTTGATTTCCTAACTGATGAAACCTTAGAATTATTAGAAGTACGTTAAAAAAAATAGAGAGTAGCAGAGCTTTGTAGGAAGGAAAAGAGAAAGAGAGAAGAAATTCTCTGTAAATTGAAGAAGAAGAAGCTCTAGAGAATCAAAGAAGGAGGATAATTAAGCAATTTCTATCATCTATCTAAGATTAAGGAAGAATAAAGAGGTTATAAACTAAACTCTTCATCTTTATCTCTCTCAATTATAAGTTTGTTAAAATTAGGTTCTTGTAGTATAAATTGATGAAGGATACAGAGATGTATATGTGTTTTGGAGTATATAATCTGTGAATATTAATTGTTATGGATATTGAATCAATCAATTGGTGTTCATGTTTTAAGAGAAGAAAATTGGGTTTTTTTTTTGTTTAATATGTATGTTTTGGTCTATTTTGGGACTAAAATTGACTAAGAATTCATGTACAGAATCTGAAATTGATGATGGATGTTGTTAGAATGATGAGATATGAAAACAACGAAAGTTAAATGGATTAATTTGGTTGAATAACGAATCCGTAGTGTTTGATTACGCTAAATATGTTAAATACGAAAAAATAGAGCATGAACATTGATTTTTGAGTCTCTAAGTTGGTTGTTTAAGTTGTTAGAATCGCTGTATTAATGTTGGATTTTGATGTTATAAAGTTTATAATATCTGGGTATGATTAATTTGCTATTTAGGTGAAGAAATTTGAAGTTTTTCGGTTCTGTCCAAATTCGCGGACTGAAGAATCTGAGTCTGATGTCCAGTTCATTCTGGTGCCGCAGCGCCACTCTATTAAAAAAACAAAAATAAAAGACTGGCGCCGCAGCGCCAGTCCTTAGTTAAAATGCAGCGCCGCAGTGCCGGTCCCTGTTTATGCCCAGTAAAGAGTATTTTTGGCGAGGGTTCAAGGGAATATTTAGTAAAGGAATTTAGTATACATTAAACATGTAACATGATATCATAGCAAGCCTTAAACACTTAATCTATGTTGAGTGTGATTAAAGAAGAAGAAGAATTATAGACACGTTAATTGTTTATATTATGTCAAAGCATGAGAGGGATGTTAACTTATATAAGGCTATGAACGATAAACATCTAATACGATGTAATGTCAAGCTATGATGTTTAAGACGAATGTTAAGCGTCGATTAAAAGAGAGGTATAAAAGATTATGAGATGAAGGTTAACTTAATGACTTAACTAAATGCTAAGTGTTAAACAAAGCAAAGTATGAAGGTAAAAGAACTACTCATAAGGCTTGGGTGCATGAGGTCTTGGGATTCATTCCAGCCAAATGCAAGAATGTTACAATTTCCGCTAAACTAGCAAAAAAAAAGTATGAAGGGTAATAAGATAAAGTTGTTTCAGTTAATTATAATAAATTTTATTGAATGTTAGACTTATAATATGGAGTCATGATAGGTCTTAAACACTTGAATGAATTTTGAGTGTCGCCTAAGAAGAAAAGTAATGAGGTGTAAGTTGAAGCTCACACAGACAAACTAAATTAAGCATTGTGTATCGATTAAAAGAAAGGATTATGGAATGTAGAATAGAGTTACTTAACGATTTCCAAGCGTTATTATATGGCTAATAGTTGATGTGCATGATCATATATTGTGTAGGAAGTTCACAAGGACAAAAAGTTGTAATTGGTAATCTACGAGCCAGACAAGTCTTTTCAGTTTCTATTTGCTATATAAACTTGATGTTTGATTTATTGAAATCTATACTACAAAGAGCATGTTGAATTGCCTATGTTGTAACATGAATTGCGAAAGTCAATATATGACTATGCTGATTGAGTAAGGAACTCAGTCTTTGTACTTGATAAGTGAGATGTAGCATGAATGATAAATTAGAATTATAATGTTCATGATTGTATAAGCTGAGCATGCAATTATGTGCTATATGATGCATGAAAACTGTTTGATTTGCTGAGCTGTCGAGCTCAATCTTGCAAAAATAACCTTTTGCAGGTTAAGGATGCAATGAGATGTTATCTGCCATTTGGATGGTAACAATCAGGAGGCGTGCAAGAAAACAAACTTGTTTAATCTAAAAGTTAGTTGATCCATGTTAAAAGTTTCTGATACAAGTAGTTGGCAGTTTTCGATGATTGTTTAATGTTAGAATGTAAATGTTGAATACTTATTGAGATGTGTAATCTTACTTTATAAGACTGATAAAGCAAATCATAGAATGAACATGATTCTGAGTTATGTATGTATAAAGGTTGTGATTCAGGGAATAAAAAAAGATGTTAGAAAAGAAGTTTAAGTTTTTCTGCATTATTTATTAGTTATAACATCGAATAATGATGTAAAGATAGAATGAGATTGAATATTAACGCACAAGATCGGGTATGAAAATAGTCCTGATGTTGGGGTCGTTACAGTTGGTATCAGAGTTGTAAGTTATAAACCTTAGATAAGATTACCTTAGGCTATAATCTTAAAGAAGAAAGGTGAAGATGATAAAGAATAAACTCAGATAGAGTTTGAACAATAAGAAATAAATTTAGAAAACTCATAAATAAGGAATTAAGATATATATATGAGATGATTCAAAGAAGAATCTTGAAGAGTTATAAAAGATGAGAATCAGGAGTTATCTGACTCCTGTAATAAAGATGGTGTTAATAAATAGACGATGTCTATAAGATGAAAATGATAGAGATGATATGAATAAACTCAAATAGAGTTTAGTGGATGATAACTTTAGAGAAATCATATGAAACAAGTTATGATAAAATGATTAGGTTCAAAAAAGAACCTGAAGAGCTAAAAGATCAGGGAACACCTGAGTTGAATAAAATAAGACGATCATAAAATAAGAAAGAATCGTAAGAAGAGTTGATGTTAGCATAAGATCACGACGTGATCTGTTTAAGTTGTAAAATGACAGATGATCTGTAATGATTGAATAGTTATAGCTTGATGCTATAAAAAGAATTGTACTATGAAATAGTACTAGGTAAACTCACGATGAGTTATAAATGATGAAATACGGAAGTTTCTTATTGAGCAAAGAGTAAGTTAAGAGCAAGATAAAATTAAGTGGGGTTTTAATTGAGGACTCATGTGATGGCTGAGTTGTACAAACCTTTGTATGGGTGAGGGTTTTGTGCTTACACTTAGTTTATTACATTGATAATCGTTGGAATATTGTTGTCGCGCTATCGATATACATATGGTGAGAAGGTGCTTTTTTCTCATATTTATATTTGATAGAAAATATTAAGATTATGTGCGAGTTCATAAAACTCACGCTTATGGTAAGTTCGTGACTTATAATCGTATGTATGTTTTTAAATTCCTAAGCGTATGGACAGTCCCTGATTGGTTCTTGGACTGCGTATTGCTAGGACAAGTTCCTAAATTCATATTATTGTGGCAAGTTCCTGAACTCATAATGTGTGGTAAGTTTGATGAACTATACTGGGGTATAGGATTATTGTCGATTGAGAAATGAGAATTTTCAGTATAGTGGGCATTAATGGTGCCAGAAATAGATAGAATGATTAGATAGTGGTGTAATGGGGAAAGATGAAATTAATGAAGGAGAAAATGGATATTCCAAATCTTTTAGCTATGCTAAATTTCGAAATTTATTGCTATCGTGCTGATATTTATGTTTTTGTTAAAAAGAAATATTGGATCATATTGTTGAACCAATAAGTTTTTAAAAGTCCTATTATCCGTATGTCTATGCTAATTGTTTCAGCTAGACAAAAATGATTTGAAATTATCAAAATGTATTTTAAACGATGGAGTCATCAATGTAGATTAACCTAGTGTTGGATGTGATCATAAGATCGTCAACCTACTATGGAATGATGTAGTATGACAAAGTCATAAAATGACGGAATCATTAACGTACTATTAAGACGGTATGGTATCATGACGTCATAAAAGAATTTTTGTTTTTTTTATTTTTAAAAAACTATGAAAAGATATGCCAATTGAGTTGGCTAAAAATATTTAGATTGATGTCCGAATTGTTGCTAAAAGTCTAAGCTAGTTGGTTCGGCTAGACAACTGTTAAAAGATGTTTATGAAATTCAAGCATTCTTGAAATAAGTATGCTAAATCAGATTGTTCTGGTGCGGAATTTGTATCAAGTCTGAGGTGAACCAATCCTGTAATGGAGAAAATGTTATCGGAAACTATAATTTCAAGCTACGCAATAGCGATAATATGTATGTGCACAATACATAGTACGAAAGGCTGATCACCTGAAGTACGAGAAGAGATAGTTCATGTATAGTCTTTTGACTGTTAAGGGTTACAGTTGAAATATCTGTTAACCTAGGACAAAGTTCAAGTCTTTACGACTCCTCAGCATGATATTGAAAGTTCTTAAATGAATCTTTTAAGTTCCTGAGTTCTTCATATCGTTTCTCAATTATTGAACAATTGTGAAAAATTCTTATTATTTTGAAAGGTGAATGCGGCAAGTAGTGATGAATAAATTGGGCAACTAAGAAGTGAAATTCTGAAAAGAGAAGAGGGGTGAAGTTATCAAGGAAAATGTGAACACTTAGATACAAAGGTGTGAAGAATATAATGATCTTGGAAAGATCCTTGGAGAATAAATTTGATCATGGAACATAATAAATGAATAAAGATTAATATAGAGTTTATTTTGATATATCGAATGAACGAAGATTAGTAAGTTAAAATTTCGAGGACGAAATTCTTAGAAGAAGGGTTGAATGTAATATCCCGAGTGTTTATGAATTGAGTCTATGACGATGATCCTTAGAAAGAGGTAATAAATGTGTTAAAAAAAAAGTAATACTCGGAATAGTATCGAGTTCAAATAAAGATTATGAAGTAGAATCAACAAAAAATTATTGAGGTAATGGGTGGTATAGAAATTATAAAACCTATATTAAGGGAATGTGTTGGGTTGGTCAACGATAAATTGTGAAAGAGATTTAACAAAAACCGAATAAGGAGGGTTTCCGTGATTCCGAGGACGGAATCCTTATAAGAGAGGAAGGATGTGATAATCTGAATTTTCAGTAATTATTAAATAAGAATTTAATAAATAAAATTCTTATTATGAGAGGTGCCGGATATATTTATATATTGGGAAAATGAGGTTCAATAGTTAATTAAACTATTGAAGATAGTAAATGGAATTGTTACGAAAAGGAAATTAACTGAATATTATTAGTTAATTTAATTAAGTTGAAAATTATATTATGAAATAATATAATTTGATTATTATGCCTTGTTGGTAATGAAATTGTTATAAATTAAGTTTTATAAATAGTGAGAGTAATTCACTTAATTAAAATAGTGAATTAATGTAAATATATTTGTGTAATATATTACACAAGTGTAATACGTTTATGTAATGGCGTAATATATTATATTATTCTAAGCAAATATAAGTTGACTATGAGATGAGGAAAAAAAAAACCCAATATATTTGTAAATAAATATTGGTGTCAAGATTAATAAATTGAACTAATATTTAAGTTGTGACGTGTGGATTAAATAAATTGTCTTGGGACAATTTTTAGAAGGAAGGAAATTAAATAATTAAATTGGAGGGTTAATAAATAAGTTATAATTATGTTGATAAGGATTAATTTGATTTATTAATAAATTAAGTTTATTAATAAACCCAATGTAATGAAATTGGGTTAATTAAGTGTGACAAATGTATCTTATAATAAGAGAATGATTAAAATAAATTTAGAAGAGGCTTAGGTTGGTTTGCCAAACAAGGCCTAAGAAAACCTTTTGATTTCCTAACTGATGAAACCTTAGAATTATTAGAAGTACGTTAAAAAAAATAGAGAGTAGCAGAGCTTTGTAGGAAGGAAAAGAGAAAGAGAGAAGAAATTCTCTGTAAATTGAAGAAGAAGAAGCTCTAGAGAATCAAAGAAGGAGGATAATTAAGCAATTTCTATCATCTATCTAAGATTAAGGAAGAATAAAGAGGTTATAAACTAAACTCTTCATCTTTATCTCTCTCAATTATAAGTTTGTTAAAATTAGGTTCTTGTAGTATAAATTGATGAAGGATACAGAGATGTATATGTGTTTTGGAGTATATAATCTGTGAATATTAGTTGTTATGGATATTGAATCAATCAATTGGTGTTCATGTTTTAAGAGAAGAAAATTGGGTTTTTTTGTTTGTTTAATATGTATGTTTTGGTCTATTTTGGGACTAAAATTGACTAAGAATTCATGTATAGAATCTGAAATTGATGATGGATGTTGTTAGAATGATGAGATATGAAAACAACGAAAGTTAAATGGATTAATTTGGTTGAATAACGAATCCGTAGTGTTTGATTACGCTAAATATGTTAAATACGAAAAAATAGAGCATGAACATTGATTTTTGAGTCTCTAAGTTGGTTGTTTAAGTTGTTAGAATCGCTGTATTAATGTTGGATTTTGATGTTATAAAGTTTATAATATCTGGGTATGATTAATTTGCTGTTTGGGTGAAGAAATTTGAAGTTTTTGGGTTGTTCTGTCCAAATTCGCGATCTGAAGAATCTGAGTCTGATGAATGGCGCCGCAGCGCCGCTTGCCCAGTTCATTCTGGCGCCATAGCGCCACGCTATTAAAAAAACAAAAATAGAAGACTGGCGTCGCAGCGCCGGTCCTTAGTTAAAATGCAACGCCGGTCCCTGTTTATGCCCAGTAAAGAATATTTTTGGTGAGGGTTCAAGGGAATATTTAGTAAAGGAACTTCGTAAACATTAAGCATGTAACATGATATCATAGCAAGCCTTAAACACTTAATCTATGTTGAGTGTGATTAAAGAAGAAGAAGAATTATAGACACATTAATCTATATAACAAAGTAAAAGGAATTTTGAAAAAAGAAATTATTCCCGCTCAGCCTCTTATCCCATCTTAACCGTTCAATTTTTAAGATTAATCTGACCCTTCTTTCTATTCTCTTTCTTTATATCCTCATTCCCTTTCCCAATTCCAAAACTCTGAACAGGCCCTTTATATCCTTATTCCCTTTCCCAAATCCAAATCTCTCATCAGAGGAAGACGAAGATCTCACCGTCCAAATAGTGCCGGAGGCACGGGTCCACAACTAGTTGTTTATATTATGTCAAAGCATGAGAGGGATGTTAACTTATATAAGGCTAATGAACGATAAACATCTAATACGATGTAATGTCAAGCTATGATGTTTAAGACGAAAGATTATGAGATGAAGGTTAACTTAATGACTTAACTAAATGCTAAGTGTTAAACAAAGCAAAATATGAAGGGTAATAAGATAAAGTTGTTTCAGTCAATTGTAATAAATTTTATTGAATGTTAGACTTATAATATGGAGTCATGACAGGTCTTAAACACTTGAATGAATTTCGAGTGTCGCCTAAGAAGAAAAGTAATGAGGTGTAAGTTGAAGTTCACACAAACAAACTAAATTAAGCATTGTGTATCGATTAAAAGAAAGGATTATAGAATGTAGAATAAAGTTATTTAACGATTTCCAAGCGTTATTATATAGCTAATAGTTGATGTGCATGATCATATATTGTGTAGGAAGTTCACAAGGACAAAAAGTTGTAATTGGTAATCTACGAGCCAGGCAAGTCTTTCAGTTCCTATTTGCTATATGAACTTGATATTTGATTTATTGAAATCTATACTGCAAAGAGCATGTTGAATTGCTTATGTTGTAACATGAATTGCGATAGTCAATATATGACCATGCTGATTGAGTAAGGAACTCGGTCTTTATACTTGATAAGTGAGATGCAGCATGAATGATAAATTAGAATTATAATGTTCATGATTGTATAAGCTGAGCATGCAATTATGTGCTATATGATGTATGAAAATTGTTTGATTTGTTGAGTTGTCGAGCTCAATCTTGCAAAAATAACCTTTTGCAGGTTAAGGATGCAATGAGATGTTATCTGCCATTTGGATGGTAACAATCAGGAGGCGTGCAAGAAAATAAACTTGTTTAAGCTAAAAGTTGGTTGATCCATGTTAAAAGTTTTTGATACAAGTAGTTGGCAATTTTCGATGATAGTTTAATGTTAGAATGTAAATGTTGAATATTTATTGAGATGTGTAATCTTACTTTGTAAGACTGATAAAGCAAATCATAGAATGGACATGATTCTGAGTTATGTATATATAAAGGTTGTGGTTCAGAGAATAAAAGAAAGATGTTAGAAAAGAAGTTTAAGTTTTTCCGCATTATTTATTAGTTATAACATCGAATAATGATGTAAAGATAGAATGAGATTGAATATTAACGCACAAGATCGGGTATGAATATAGTCCTGATTTTGGGGTCGTTACACTATCCTCACTTTCTCTCGTTCAGTGTTGGACATTCTTTTTCCTTGTATTACATTTTTCTCCTCCATTAGATTATGTTACTGGTAAATCATTGAAAATCTTATATATTTATTTCAGTGAGATTGAAATGAAATCAGCTTAGCCAGTGTTCTGTGTGTCATCCTGGTCTTGGAAGACTTAATGGTTGGAAGATATAAACCATTTATTTTCTATCAACTCATGTAAATTTATATTGGTCCAACTTGTTAAAAATCAGGAGATGTTGTGCTTTCCATCAAGGATACAATGATATTAATAAATTAACAGATGCTTTGAAGTATATTGAATTACTGTAACTCTAATGTTGTCTAGGTTGCCTTTATGTTAATGTTAGACATTCTTTTCCCTTGTGTTCTTTTTTCTACTTCATTGGATTATGTTACTGACCTGCTGGTAAATCATTGAAATTTTTGTATGTATATTTTTCAGCGAGTTTGAAGCAAATTGGCATAGCCAATGTTCTGGGTCATCCTTTTGTTTGAAGAACGTGCGGGGATATAAACCAGTTATTTGTTATCAACTCATGCAAATTGGTCCATCTTCTTCAGAATCCGGGATTTTTTGTTCTCCCTCAAGGATGCAATGGTATTATGAACTTAATAGATGTTTTTAAGCAGACTGAATTACTGTCAATAAATATCTAATACTGGCAAACGTGTTGAAGTTAATATAAGTAGGAGAAAGCATGATGAAGGCAACATTTATATTTATTTTACAAAAAAAATTCTTCGTTCTGATTGAGAAAATCGGGAGCCATAAAGAAATTCAGATTCTTGTGTCTACCATATTTAGAAAATTCAGATTCTTGTATCTAATTTGCTATATAATATATGCTGACTAGCTGAATTTTTATTGCCACAAGATCGATAATTGAAGAGTTTACTGGGAAAGGAATCTTAAATGTTTGTTTAGCTTCGGGTTTATATTGAAAAAAAAAATCCATAGTTGGTATGTACTTGGTAGATATTTAAAACGTTGGAAGTATAACACGAAGATGTTGAGAACTGCGATGACTATTTAATATTTGTCGCTAGGTTTAACACGCTTTGTTGAGTGTTGTGCTTTGAAACAGTGTTGTTGGTTAAAATTTCCATCATATATTACTTTCAATTTTTATTTTTTTTATTTTATTTTTTATTTTTTTATTTTTTTTGTTATCTGATATCTCACATTCATGTCAGTTTCCCTTTGTTATGGAGTATTATATAGTTATATCCTGCAGTCAATTTTAGTTTAGATCCCCGTGTTAGTTAAGTTACTGTTGTATCTATGTATTTGTGGGTATGTGGGAAGTAGAGTAGTGTCACATTTTTTTGGGTTCTTCATTATTGCTTATTTAATTAATTTTTTTAACAGTTGTTGTTTGTTATCGTGTTCACTGTCTTATGATAAAGTTCATTAACTTTAGCAAGTGATGGCATTAGCGGTACTGTTTCTAGTATCAAAGAGAAAAGTTTTTATATTCTAACCTTTCCTTCTCATATTTTTTTATGCTTTTCCGTTTTAATGATGTTAGAGCTTGCTGTTGCGGTCCGTCTTCTTTGTGAGTTAGGACAATCTTAACTAGTTCTTCATTGTTTGCTTACTAACCAAAAAGCTATGGTTAAACCATAACTACAGTGAAACTCTTGCAGCACACACCAGTAGTTCCTTCTTCTTTTTTTTTTTTTCGTTTTTGTCCCCTTAATTACGGTGGACCCACAACAACTATCCTTAGGGTGCATACCGGATAAACCATTGTTGGTACACAAATACCCCATCGACCATAGGCAATCCTATAGTAAATTATGTACGAGTGTCCGAAGTTTATTTGCCACTGTATAGTATTGAACCATGACTTATGCCAATTGCCAAACTGATAAGGTACTCTATCCATAGGCTTACTACCACTAAAGTAAACTTCATGGGTACATATAGGTTATTTTTATCGTGTGATTGAACTTCATGACCCATGCCAACTGTTTAACTTGGAATTTACTTGCAGCATCTTCATCTTGTGATTGCACATATATGTGAGTTTGATATGAAGTTGGTTGATGAGACCACTGAGAGAATACCGGTTTAGGTGAACCACCGTTGTTAAATATTGATTATTGAAATACTTGAGGAATGAATATCTTTTAGATATATGAATTGGTCATTTCATATCTTCAGTGTTGGGAAATCTTTCTAATTTGGACTCTCATCCTGCTTTAAGCATTCAAGAGGGACTTTTAAGGGGAATAAATGCTGCTATGCATTTGTAGGCTGGATTTTCAATTTTTGTGCAACATAAGAGATCAGTTGGCTTAAGTTTTCAGTTTCCTAGAAACTCCTCCATTATACTAGTATCTTTTGCAAATAATTAAGCAGTTTATATGCTCTCTATGAATGTAATTTGTATCCTAGTTGTTATCTTGCATCACCCCCAAAATTTCCGCCGACTGTTTGAACACGTGCTGGTCTTCTGGTAGGTCAAGCATTTCAGGGAATTGGTCTTCTGGTAGGTCGAGCATTTCAGGAAATTGTTGGCTTAACACTTCGCTTGTTTAAATTTGCGAACAGAACTTTTTCAAAGACTAAGAAATCTGGACAAAAGATCAAAGAAAAGAACGGCTCAATTTTGTGGCAAAAAATCCTTCGTCACTGAAGATAATGACCCTTCCATATCCTAAGGTATCTTATTATAAGGTCCATCATGTTTATATTTTGCAGTTGCTTCAGTATGCTGACATTTATCTTGACCAAGTGCAGGATATTACTACAGCATTTCCAAGTTTCACAGTAACTGAATTTGAGAAGATTGCAACATAAATAGAAGATGAGTATAATTTAGAGATGGGAACTGCTATTTTCACAACAGAAAATGATATTTTTGTGTCGTTACGGCGGAAGGGATTTGGATTCCAAGTGGTTTGGGCAATCCTATAAGAGTGAGTTACATTTATGTAATATAATATAGAGTCAAATTTGTATAATAATTGTATAGCAAAGATCATTCAAAATGCATCAATTTGTCATATAAATGCATCTTAGGTTGTCCAAATATATTATTTATTTTGAACTGTTTGGAATCAGGATCTGGCGGAATATTTCGTAGCTTTCTTCCTGTTGTAAAGTACTCCATATTGTTTTCTATGTGGAACAATATTTCAGATGAATTCGGGAGTGGTTGTTCTTTTTCCTTTTATATTTATTATTGTTATTTTAATTGTTATCGTGACAAAAATACAAACAAATATAGTGGTGAAATAGAGAAAATAAGGAATCAAGCATATTGTTTTAGTTTTTGCTTAATGGACTGTCTGACCCTAAAGATTAATATTCGATGAATTTATAATTTCTATTATTTTATAAGTTATTAACTGAGAATTTTTTTCTATGAAAATAAACTTTGTTCTGAATAATAATTTAATTACTATTCTATATTTCTAAAAATTTGTAACCTTTTTAAAGAAAAATTTGTATAATTGTCTCATTGATCCGGATTATAACATCATTATTGACCGACATTTTTTAAATTCAAAATTATAATGATTCATTAAAAATTAAAAAACAATAGTAATATTTTTTAAAAAATTTATAATATGAATTATTGTATTAATTAAAATTTAAAAAATTCATATCAATTTTTTGTCGGAATATAATTCTTTTCCGATTTAAAAAGTAAAGTATATGATGTAAGAGTGGCAGACTTGTGTACAACAAGATAACACAGTTTATTTTATACTAGTACTTTGTATGTATGGGACTTAAAAATGGACTTCAAGAGTTGCACGAAAATTTATTTTTCAATATCTTACTCCCTCTATTCTACAAAAAGTAAGTCTTATTTGTCAAAAATTTGTTCAGCAAAAAAAATTCCACTTCTAATTAATTTGCAAAACATTAAAATCTAAATTATGATGTGAATTTATTTCAAACAGAAAAAATAATATAAAATGACACAATGTCTTCATATTTGTCATCATCATTTAATTATCATACCACCACCACTAAATCAACTCCTGATTATTGCAAGGACATATGAAATAAAGATACATTCCTTGTTTACAAATTCTACAAATGACTCTTTTTGTGGGACAGGAGTAATACATTTCGCAAGTAACTACAAGCACAAATTTCCTTTGATCTAAAAGCCACCAGCGGATTAATATTAGGAGTATTAATGTCGAAACTACAAAGAATCTGATAAAAATTATGGTACTCAGAAGTTCTACGCTTAGATCAATTCATACACGCATGATACACAGGAGTTCAATCATTCCTGTTTTTTCCTAGTAATCTACAGCATACCATGTAAAATAGCAAACAATAAAAAGCAAATTGTACCTTGAGAACATCTAAAGAGTAGATGGTTTGTACAAGCCGCTATAACCATACGAGTATTGTCAATGTTGGAACCTGCGGACGAATCTATAAAATATCAGGTGTCAAAATCGGATTCGTCCATCTTTTTACAGACATAAATAAAGTGAGAATCTGGATCTTCCATAACGTAATCTGCAGGAAGTATGCCCTTATCTGTAGTAGGCACAGGTTCCAAGAATGATTTTGCAGATGGAGCGGAACCTGCAGGCTTTTGGAATCCAGGTCTAGCTGCAAATTGAAATTAAAAAAAAAAATTAGTATATAACATAACAAAAATGATATCAACTTCATACGGACAAAAAAACGATAGAGGTCATTTATTGTTAATTTTGGATAACAAAGACAATGAATGCCAAACAGTCCAGCATTTAATAATGCAGGATGCCCTGCCAATCCCTACAGAGATCTGAAATAAGAAACGATTAATCCCACCCCCCACCCCCAAAAAAAAAAAAAAAGGGAGCAGAGCATCATACAAATCCAAGCATAAGCTTATGTGGGTGCACCGTGGAGTTGGCAATGTTTGATCATGTGACCTCTCCTTTATTATGGTAGAGCACATGCCATTGAGCCAACCCCTTGGGGTTTCGGGTTATAAACCAGGTGTATTATGGATTTTTTTCCTAAAAATAGATACTCCGCGTTACTTTAAAGTTCTCAAACCTGATAACCAAGTTACACCCAAAGACCCAATCATCAATAAGGGAAGAGGAAGGATCCTCTTGTTTAGGATTCTGGCATTCCTGTGGCCTGTGTCTAAACACCAAAATATGACAAAACAGGCATTATGTAACAAAATCTTACCATATTTGCTTCTGCCAAAACCCCCAAATCCTAATATGTAACAAACTCTCTGAAGACAAAAGGGACACCCAAGCTTCATACAAAATCCCAATTAAGGAATTCAACACACTCCTTGCGGAAGAACAATATAAACACAAACGCTCATGACTCTAAACTTCGCCAACACATCGTAGCTGCTCAAGTGTGAGAGACACTGACTAGTTAACAGAAGTCCCGATCTTAAAAGTCACCTTGACCGTGCAGAATTAAGAGGCTATAGGTAAAGTACTTGGAGTCTGAAGTTGAAATGTAAAGCGTAGTAAGACTTGGATGAGAAATAACCTGAGATCTCGTCGTATCAGGGAGGATAAAAGGGAACAAGCATGGAGAAGATGCTCCAAAGAAGATAACTTCTCCGCTTCCCGAGTTAAAGTGTGAAAGAAATGAAATTTCCAAGAAATAGAATCCCAATCCTAACAAGAAATGAAGATTTGAACATTACAACGTGAGGAGATGTTAAAAAGGTTGGAGATCTATAATGAGAGGACAAAGAGTTCTCCAGAACCAGACGAATGGAAGAAATACAGTCTCTGGTGAAGTAGTGCCCTCAACTCACAATATAAATTGAAAGCATGCCTTACTTAAAAAGGATATAAAGCAAATTGCCCAGCCTGAGAAAAATGTGACCATATTCCTAAATAACTTAATGCAAAATTGCAATCATAGAGAATTAAATTAAGCATATGCTCTCCATATGCATCAAAGAAAACAAAGCACCTGCATTTCCAGATATGGCACCATCCCTAAATTCTTGAAATCTGATGAGTAAATTCTCTAGCATCAGAGAGCACAATCTTTCTTAAAAACTCTAAGCAGATAACAGAGATCTCATGTATGGACCTATGCAGAAAATTACAGTGGATCCTACTAATCTTACCTGAACATCAAATGAGCTAGGGACAAGTTATGAAGCTTGCAAATGCAATGACCCAAAACCCAAGACCCGAGACCCAAGGTCTGAGACCAAAACAAGTGCAGATCCAGGCTCAATCCAACTTACCAGGTGTAATTTGGTCCTCTTAGCCTACATGTTAACTCGGAAATCATGGCAAATTCTTGTATTATTGGTAGTAAATTGAGACCTTGTACACAGTTCAATCCACCCCACATTTTCCAGTGCAAGACTAGGACTTCAAATTCTGCCCAACTTAAATCCCTTCCACAAAATCTCAAGATCCCCCTAGGCAAAATAGGATTCTAGAGGTGGCTCCCAGCATCTATCAGTGTCTTACTTTGTTCCCACACTAGGATAGGGTTTTAATTTGATACCATTTATAGGCATCTCAGATATTTCAATGTGGAACTAGAGTACAATCTATTCCACTTAAATCCGTGTCAGGATCCACACAATCTCAAATTACCAGTCAGTAGTGTATGATTCTAGAGGTGACTCCTTTTGAGAGGTGGCTCCCACCAACCATCAATGTAACATATTATACCAGATCACTTGGTGCCCACACTGGTTTAGGGTTTTGCTTTGATATTATTTGTTAAGAACAAAGATCGAAATGGGGACAAATCCAGACTCAATCCACTGCAACATGAAATTTTTGCGTCATTTTAAGCCATCACAAGCCCACCCAAAAGTAACGACTAGTTATTTGGTATTTTTGGTAGTAGAGTTGGATACACTTCAATACAATCTCACATTTTCGATGTGGAACTGATATTTCACAACAAATCTAAATCATATCATTAGTGTTGAGCCTACAAAGAACCAAGAACCCACAAACGTCTTTCTTAGAAGGGACCTTTGTCATTAATATATAAAACTTCAAAAGGGAAAAGTAATGGGACAGTTAAAACCAAACCTTCACAACTATAAAATGCAAGAAATCTGAATATTAAAGTGATGAGAAAAACTGTTAACAAAGAAACATCCCTTAATTAAAGGTCCTGTGAAAAATGACTATGTTCCCCGTCCATAACTGTCTAGCAAACAGGACGAAGAAAAGAGAGGTAGCCTTGAGAGATGAAATTTTAGGGGCTAGAATGCTAACGTGTGTAACTGAAGAACTAGAATTACCATTCCACCCATTCTGCTGGTGATATAATAGATACTTCAGTACTTCTAATTGTTAGGAAAACTCCTCCAACTAGAACCGTCTCTGATAAATTAAATAACAGACCACGCCAAACAAGTAATGCAATTCCACCAAATAAATAATAACCACAGAAAATAATAGTACGAAAAATAAACCAAACGCAAGACACCAAATCTTATGTGAAAAACCCTCTAAAACTAAGAGGTAAAAACCATAGGCCAAGCTCCGAATAATTCCACTATAATTAACTGTGAGTACAAATAGCCCTTCTAAGTTTTATAACTAAAACCTTGAAATATCACCGAACTGAGAGAATACAAGAATACCTTAATTTGAGTGAAAACTCAAATTACTTCACCACCCAAAATCTTCAGAATTAATTAAAGTCTTCAAGCAATTAGTTATCCGGAATAAGATGGTGATACCCGCAAATAAACCTTCACCAAAACTGTTCTGTTCTGCAATACCAACTCTGTGCGTTATTACTTTTGCCAAAACACTCTCTCACTGACTATGTATATCAAAATTGTTATATTTCTTGTGTCGCACACCGATCACACCAATGCATGTATATATAACCCAATGATAAACTCCAATCCGTGTAGGCTTCGGATCATCCTTTCCATAATTGGGTTGACATTAAAATCCTAATAACTAAGATTCCACCACCACTAGCCTTGTTCCTTTTTCAATTAGGCTAGAAACTGCTACATGCATCCTCACACGGTTTAAAACCGTGTACATACTTGGACCCGAATTCAACATAAGTTAGGATCCCATGTTGCTCACACACAAGGAATTAAATACACCGCCAATTAAAATTGGTACTTCTCATGAGTTTGGACCCCACAAACCCAACACTCATCACCATATGCATAAGAGTTGCTCTAAGGGAAAATGCAGCAATCATTTACTCACCAAAGAAATGACCACATGGGCTTAGGCTAGCAAGACAACTCAACTCAAAAACGCTTTTATCCCAAACTAGTTGGGGTAGGCAGGTTACCAAGAGAAATAAGAAAGAAGTAAAGCTTATAACACAATCTAGTTTAAATTTAACATAGACAATGGTAATATATGTTTGTGAGTGTGTGTGTGTTGTGTGCATGTAACCTACTTTAATTTGACACCAATCACCCAATTTAGCATTTGATTATAACCAGCTATACAAAAATACAGCCAGAGAATATATAAAATAATCATCCCCTGTCAGTGAAGTACTGCTTGCTAATCATAAAAATAAGATTTATATTTTTACTAAAGATGAGAAAAAAGATATTACAAAGCATATTGAGGAGAATAGGTCCCCCCAAAAGAAAACAAACAAAGTGGAAAAATCATCCAGACATTAGTGAAGTACTGCCCTGGGATAAATAAACCTTTTGGATCTTATTAACCAAAGAAATACGACTTTGCACTATAGTTAGCTCAGCACCAGTCGCTAATATCTATAAAAATTTGAAGCCACTGAGTAAGCTCGAATAGATGCAAAGAAAGACTATCACAAACCAAACAACATGCATTGCCCAAGTACAATTTGTTTTTTAGCATTTTTCTCAATCCAGAATCCCCAAAGAAGGGAGGAACAGACACATCTCTAATTGATTATCCTATCTTTCTCTCTACGAGATCCCTTGGAGCTGTAGAGGTATTCCACCTTAAAGGATAAGACCCGACATTCTCCCGACACACAAGAAACAAAATAGTCAAGACATTGACCCACGCCTAGAATACATATCTTTAGTGTTAAGCAGACCATGAGTCAGCGACAACACAAATTTGATTTTTAGGGTGCCTCATCAGATGCTCAAGGGAAGTGATGATCTGACCAAAATCCAAGTGAAAGTAGAGCTGTACGAAAGTGTTCAGGAGGGACCAAGAAGCAAGACAGTCTATCAAAGGACTACGACTTAGAGGGTGATTGGTGAACAAAGAAGATGAATAAATAAAGGATATTCTACCCCCCCCCCCCATGGTCATTCAAATTGCAAAAGAAGTGAAAGAACCTAGAAAATATTTCACCTTCCGCTATATAGAAGTAAGAATTGAATTGGGAGAATTGTGCTTGGACGAGTGGTAAAAAAAACAAGGGAAAGCTGAAATTGTACAAGATGGATAATGTAGTGGGCCCATAGTTGTCACGGCACCACAGCGAGGCATGGCGGTAGCCGAGACGCCTATGCGACAAGGCGACCGCCATGACATCCGTATGGCGACAAGTCGTTCATAGTGTGCAATTTATATATTATTTATTTTACTTCGCAAGTATATTGGCAATAAAATTTCATATACATTAAAACTAAAAACATAACACTATGCAATACCATTAAAAAAATAATTATGTAAATACTTAGAAATAACAATCCAAAAATAAAATACTTGACATTAAAAACTAATAGAACATATAATATTTTATTAACATGAAGAGTTGACCTTTAAAGCTTAGAGGATGCTTCTTGACTCACAACCTTTACATTTTTTTACCACTAATTTAATATAACATTTTGGAACAATGATTAACATGAAGTAAAATAATCTTATATCAATGTAATAATATATCAATAATTTAATATAATATATCAATATTTTATTAACATGAAGTGTTTTCATTAAATAATCTTTACCAATAATTAAATATAACATTTTGGAACAATAGCAAAAGAAAGTAAAGAGATATTAAAAGAAAAGATAAATTACAATATTAAACAGACTTGAAAAAACAAGAAAAATTGTCATTTAATCTAAACAAAGAAACTAAGGAACAAAGAAACAAATTTGTGGTTGTGTGAGAGAGGGTCGGAGGGTTAGGTCACTGTAATTAAAGGAGAGAAAAAGAGAAACTAAGGGCTGCGAGTTGACTCAGCAGCCAAGTCACTATGAGTCGCAATCGCCTGCAATGGGGCTGCAATGGAGCTACGATGAGACTGTCGAAGCCAAGGAAGAGGAGTCGCGATCGAAGAAGTGTAGGAGGCAGATAAGTCTTGATTTTTTATTTTAGGGTTTTATCCCTTATTTTTAATCGATGGGTCACCCATGGGTCATGGATATAACCATATTTTAAAGTCTTGGGCCAGAGCTGCTAAGGCGTGCGCCTTGGCAGCTCAACGTCTCACGTCGTCGCCTAGGTGACACCATGAGACGCCAAGTTGCCAAGGCGCATGCATTAGCAGCCCAACCTCAAGTCAACAAGCGCCATGCCATCCTCTCTATTGCCGGGATGCCGCCATAACAACTATGAGTGGGCCTATAAGACATTTTGGAACTACATATAAACAATATAGCCATAAAGTGCATAATATACTTCTTATCACATGTATGAGGAACACAGGTAGAAATAGTGCAGCATATCAAATAGGATGAAATAAGAGAGATATTTTCTAGACATTAGTGATATTCTGAAGGCATAAGTATAAGTACTTGGTCTTTCTTAAATGTGATTATTATCCTCATAATTACTATTTTGTGTTTACTCTACAGGACTTTCATATTTAGTTGCATGACTTTACAATTATGCTTTGCAAATTTCTCTTATGCAAATTGGCAGCATTTAAACGAAGACAGACAGACATAGAGTCAAAGGTTATGAACTTCCTGCCTTTTAAAGATAAAATAGATAACAAAGTAAACGCAAAAATTAGATAGCTCTGAAACTGAACAAATTTGAGATATTAAAAAAATTGCGGAAAGAAAAGAGCAACAGATCTTCCATGACTTAAAGAGATTAAGAACTTACGTATAATGTACAAATCTATTTTCCAATTATATACTGGTCGGCGCAGATGAGGAACCCTCACTTTAGGATCACCATAAGTTATCTGTAAACAGAAAGTTGGCATCATTTTATGTCTTTGTTAGGCTTTTAGATATCAAGGAAAAAAGTATCAGAAAGAGATTTCTCCTCAGGAGAATATATACCAACATATAGACTCCTCCGGGTTTAAGAAGCCTACAAGCAAAGAACAAAAACAGCAAAGAAACAGTTTGTTATGTACATAACTTGGAATAAGAGATACAAAATGAAAAAAGTACATTAAAGCAAATATGGACCATTAAACTTCTAGAACAGATCAGAAACAATAAAATTAAAGAGTTTATAAAACCTTCAACCTGCTTACTTCCCCCAGCATTTGAGCAGCACTAATTGGAGCATTGGTACCACACTTCAAAAATGAAAAGGATGACTAAAAATCAGCACGTTGTTAACAATAATAAGGAGATGTCAATTGTCAAAATCAAAACAATAATTACCATTAGCGAATCAAGTGTTCCTAGAATCAGCAAAACATGCATGGAATAAGAGGCATTAATAAGTATTGTCAACTTATAAAATAACTGCAAAATTTGGCAGAACATGCAGTAAACGGATATATATATAATATACCTTTGTCAATGACACTGCCAAATGATTCATCTGGGAAAAAGCTCATATCCTTAACATCCATTTGCATGTCTATTAAGTTTCATAAGGAAAAGTTCACCAAAGGTACATGTGTTTTTCACAAGCAACAGAAATAATAGTCCAAATTTTGAAACAAGAACAAAAGCAAGCTGTTCGTTATGTAGGATACATTTCAACTGAGGGACATGCTCGTACTTCCTTCTCATCAAGTCAATGGCCACTGACGAAATGTCAACATTCATTATGTCTTCATACCCATCCTTAACCATGTCCTCTGACATAACTACAAAAGTAAAACTCTTATCACCTCAGGAAGTTCTATTAAAAAGTAGCTCTCTATAAGCAAAGGAATAATAACTATCGCAAGACCAGAGGGCAAGCAAGCTAACAGAGAGAATCAGCAAACCTACATTATCTAGTAATTGGATTATTTTGGTTCTCATCCTAAATGACAATCAGATTTTAAAGATGGTTTTTTGTAATTATTTTTCAAATAGAACCAAGATGGCTTTTTATGTTGTACTCATTCTACTCTGTACTACATTCATGCAATAGAGAAAATTTCATTATCCTAACTACAGAACGTTACACATATCAAAAAGTTCTCAACACATGGAGTCTGTGTTACCTAGATCATGGTTCTATGCGGTATGTGAAATAAAATGGGTAAAGGAAAATGTCACTTTTCATAGTATGATTTCATGATATGAAGTAAGGTAAGGGTAAATTTCTTTTAATCACTTAGTTGATACGAAATATGCATATTCAGAACGTGATATGCTCAGAATAGCTTTCTAAAAAGATATAATTAAAACTAGTTGAGTTCTAAGCTTACTCTCACAATAATATCATTATCAACGAGATTACGTAATGTTATCGTTTACTTGACACTCACAAGACACTCATTTTGCAATGGCATTCCCTAAAATCTTCTTTTATATTAGGGTTTTTAATAGAATGTTCTAGATGAAATCAAGTGATTATTATACTGTGTAAATATCTTTGATAATTTAGAGGAGGATTATAGATAGGCGATTCTAATCTTCCATTAGATTTGATTTTAGCCGCCTAAGGTATATAAGAGGGCGCTAATCATTTATAAATCATCCAACAACTTTGTAATCACACTTATACAATAGAAGTTTCAGCAATTATGGAAAAAAAAATTGGATTGTCATATGTTCCAAAACTAAAAGTGTACCATGTTTTGAAATGTCCGTACCATGTTCTTTAACGTGTGACACTTTTTATCTCTAGGTTAGGTAATTTAATTTTTATCTAAAAACTACTTCTACTAAGCTTAACCAACTTATATTTATAGGAGAAAAAGCACAAAACAATCTTTCTCTACCAAACATAACAAATAACAAATAACGTTACTGACTATTTTAATCTATTTAATCTTAACCCATGATCCTCCCATCGTTTTTCAAAAAAAAAAAAAAGAAAATTAAAAATTAAAAAAAAACAACTAATTCCATTTTCCAGTTTATTGAAACTCCGTCTGGATACTCGACGACTTTCACTTTTAGGAGACGTTTAATATGGAGGATGGACCCTCGCCCAAGACGGGTGGGAGTATAAAAAGAATTAAGCACCTTAATACTGGATCAAGGATGCAAAAACAAAACCCAAAATAAGGATAGAACAGAACTCTATTGATGAGAATAAAATATGTTATATTTTTATCCCTTACTACTTTATCTTTTATATTTATTTTGTGCCTAAATACACTCATTATTCTTATATTCTTATTTTAGGTGCAATTAACGGAGTCCGTAACTTTGGAAGTACTTTGGAGGGGCAAAGTTGTAATAATGCACAAGTTATTCATGTGGACATACATGGTATTTTTATATTCACGAATTCCTTTCCCAATTGGAAGAGATTTATGGGATTCCTAGCAACTCAAGGATTCAACAATTGGAATCAAAACTAAATTTGGATTCAGCTTATTTTCTAACGCGATAAGGAAAAATCTTTTACACGGCAATTATGAAAATTCAATCTTGGCAATCTGATTTCTTTAAGGAACTAATAGAAGTAGATTCTAGAATATTAATGTTTTTAATACTAATGTAATTAGGGTTTTATTTAGTTAGAATTTCAATTCCAATTTTAAGTTGGATTGTTATTGTTTCTATTATTATTAGGGTTAGGGTTACTTTTGAGTAGTATAAATAAGGGGTCAAGGTTGATGTAATGGATACAACACTTCATTCAATAAATAAAAATATTTCTCTCTCTATTATTCTTTGGTGTTTTTCATAGCCATGAGTAGCTAAATTTCTGTTCTTGGATTAAGGTGACGGAAGCCTCAGAAGTATTACACTGTGAGATCTAATTGATTTTAATTGTTAAATTATTATTTTGAGTATTGATTATTCTTCTATGCTTGAATTCTATGATTGATATATTTAATTGCTAGGATGCATACTAGTTTATTAAGTGTTGAAATCTACTGCTAAATTAGATATCAAATCCGTAATTGTTTGGTCACTCTAATTTGTGAAGCAACTAAGGTTAATAATTGACTGCAGATCACGAGATTATTATATCTTAGGAAGAATACTCAACTAAATTAAATGCAACCGCTTGTGCTTGTGTTGTTTAGCTTCATCGGTTTTTCTAATTCTTAAAGCATCTACTAGATTAAACTTTTAGCGCTTGTCTGAAGTTGTTTAGTAGTTAGGGTTATTTACATCGTCTGTTTCTATCTAACTAAAATTAAGGAAAGACACGGAATAATTCAGAATGGTGAATTGATTCTAACGGTGAATATTCAAAATAATAATTGATTATGCTTGAGTCAATGATCAGTGTAAGTTTCTGAGGTGGAAGTTGATTTAATCCGAGGTTTGTTTTCTCTGATTTACTTTAATAAATTATTTTGCATTATTTTTAGTTTACTTTAATAATTACATTCAAAACCCCCTTTTCTGTTATACAAAATATAAAAAAATAGATTAATCATTCTCTGTGGGATCGACTCTTGCTTGCACTACTACATAAATATTTTTTGTAATAAAGTTTTATTTTTGGTTGCCTGCGACAGCACACCATCTATGCTAATCACAAAGGATGAATTAAAAAAAAAAAAGAAAAAAAGTTGACCTCAAAAAAAAATAAATTGAAGAAAAATTACCAGCATTGCCACAACCGACCATGAGGACCCGAGAAGAAGTGGAAATATATTTGCGAACAAAGGGGCGAAGGGCGGCGTAACGCTGGTACCAGTCGAAGGCACCGGCGGCCTCCTGTATGTAACGGGCGTCCCAGTAAACGGAGTCGCCGTAGTTGTATGTGTTGCATGCTGATTCGTCCCTGAACATCTTCTTTCTGATCGGCGACGGTGGTAGTTGTGGGGATATGGTATTGTTTGTAATTAGATGTGGGTGGGATCAGTTTTGGGTTCAGTTGGAACTAACAAGAGTAGAATGGAGATTTTACCCAAGTGGGTCTTTATGCTTGGCTGTTTAGAGTTGAGTGGGTCACTAAAACTCATATTAGTACCACGTAATTTACCAAAGTTCTACATTAGCCCTTATAGTTTAAACGTAAACACTTAAATAAAGTTTTTTTTTAGAAATTGATATTTCCATAGCAACAATTGATATTTTCGCAGGCATGGGCCGATTTTTAATCAAATTAATGCTAATACAACTAAGGATACAATAAAGTAACAAGAAATGAGATTATAATTCCCAATTTACCCCTTCTCATCTACTACCTCTTACATGCCTTGATTAGTTGATTTTGTAATTCTCTCTCTTTCCTTTTATCTTTCTTTCTCCTGCTTCATTGGCCCCTCAATACATCCATCAAAGACAGTAAAAGTGCTTTTGCGACGAGTTCATGGTCAACTCCGAGAAAGCTCATTTGTTCAACAAAACCCAATTTAATTACACATTTTTTTTATTTTTCTTTTTACATAACAAGCAGGAGAATTAACAAAAAATACAAAAAATCCTTCTCGTCCACAGCATTTTTAGCGAGAATGGAATGGAGACCAAGAGTTCAACAATAACTACTCCTATTTACTCTTTTTTAATGATATAGATTTATGCTTGGCCACACACATTTCATTACTTCACCATCACAAAATGTCAATTTCAATATGTTTACTCATCATGTTTTCTGCTTCCCCATATTACACCCACTCTCAAATCTCACTAACTATATAGCTTGAATACACTTTAAAATTTTAAATCTTTTGCATATTTAAATTTAAAATTTTATAAATAACATCATTTAATAATTGACGTATAATAATTAATTGAATTGATGACATTTTGAATAATTTCATTCTAAATATCTTTGAAAACACAAAAATTATTAATACGTAATTAATGTGTAATATATATATATATATATATATATATTGGAGCCGATATAAATGCTATATACCTTTAAATGATTTAATTACTATTTTAACACGTGTAATTTTTTGCATCAACAAATATTAAATTTGGCGATCAAAATATTTATTTATAGACATTTAAAACATTAAAGTTCAATGTCTTTGAATTAAAATATTTTTAAATACTCACTTCGTTTCAAATTATATGATTATTATTAACTTTTAAAAGTCAATTTGAGACATTTTTAAACTCAAAATTGAAACGACTCATTAAAAATTATGAAATAATAAAATTTATTATAAATAATACATTTTAGATAGTTTATATTATTCGTTATTATATTAACTAATATTAAAAGAATCTATGTTAATTTTGAATTTAAAAATCTCTGATTTTAAAAAGTCAATAACAATCAAATAAGACGGAATACAAAAAAGTTTATAAATGTTTAAAATTTAAGGCTAGCTATATTTCCTTTGCCCATGGCAATGCTCTCTCCTCGGGAATGATCCGCCACCGCCTAGATAAAAAAACACGAGTGTTTGTCCATTCCTCGCAAATCCTCACACGTACAACATTCCCATGCAATCCCACCACTACGTGTCACCTCTCCAACCTTCACACATACCGCCACAACTAAATCTCTCCTTCCCCGCAAAATCTCCCAAAACCCTAATCTTTTTTCTCTTCCTTTCTTTCCCAAGGAGCAAAAGAAATGGAAAAGAGGGAAGGGAGTGGCAAAGAAATTAACGAGGAAAAAGTGGGGGAGGAAAAGAAAATAAAGAGGAAGAAGAGGAGAAAGAAAAAGAAAGTAAAAAAGAATTGGAGAGAGGAAAAGAAATTACTAAGGAGGAAGAGGGGAGAGGAAAAGAAATTACTATGGAGGAAGAGGGGAGAGGAAAAGAAGTTACTGACGAGGAAATGGGGAGAGTAAAAGAAATTATTAAGGAGGAAGAGGGGAGAGGAAAAGAAATTACTAAGGAGAAAATGGAAGAAAAAAATGAAAATAAGGAGGGAATGGGGAGAGGAAGAGAAAATAAGGAGGAAATGGGGACAGGAAAAGAAAATAAGGGAGAAGTGGGAAGAAAAAGTACCAACCCTGCTAAGAATTATGGTACTAATAATTATCAAGAACAAGAGCAAGAGCATGAACTTCCTCTTATGGCACTGAATCATGTGTCAAGGTTGTGTAGGTCAGTGAAGGACTCAATTGATTTCTACACCAAAGTGCTAGGGTTTGTGTTGATTGAAAGGCCACAAGCGTTTGATTTTGATGGGGCTTGGCTCTTCAACTATGGGATTGGGATTCACTTGGTGCAGTCTAAGGATAAAGATAGGTTGCCTAATTCTGATATTGATCATTTGGACCCCATGGATAATCATATCTCCTTTCAGGTATATTTATTATTCTAACTCTCAATGATCTATATATATTTATGTTTGGCTATATTTTTTATTTTATTTTCTTGGAATTCTAGATTTTGTATTGCAATTTTAAGTACCACTCAGTTAGCAAATGTTATATGAGAGTTTATAGTAGGCACAACTCTTCTCGTCATTTATATGCTAGATTTAGGTCTATTTTATAAATCTAATATGATAAAACTATAAGGAATATCTTAATCAAATCAAGTAAAATAATTTTTTTTAAAAAAATAATTCAAGAGAAAATTAATTATAAGGAATCTTTTTAGCCAAATTAAGTAGAATTTTTTTTCTTTCTAATTTTTGGTTGGTCCGTGTAGATTAAGCATCTGATGTGTTATCCAGATCCTTTATATTTAGTTGCGTGATTTGAACTCAAAGTGTGAAGGGGAAAAAAAGGAAGATATAGTTTATATTTTCCTTTTAGTTTCTTTTATTTTATTGGGTTTCAAGTTGCACAAGGAGCCTATGCGTTTAATGTATATAACATCACTAGCTAGAACAAAAACAAAAAATAAAAATAGAAAGAGTCTTTACCTTGTTAAAAAAATTGCAAAATATTACTTAATGATACCACCTCCTCTCCATAGAAAGAGTTCCATTGCAAAATTTATAAATTTTAAGGTAATACTCTCTCCATTCCATATTAATTGATCTTTGTTAACGTTTTAAAGTCAGTTTAAGAGATTTTTAAACTCAAAATTAACATAGATATTTTTAATTTAAACCAATACAGTGATATATATTCTAAATTATATGAAAAATATTACTCATTGTAAGTTTTATTGCTTCATATTTTTTAACGAGTCACCTCAATTTTGAGTTTGAAAATGTCTCAAATTGACTTTGAAAAGTCAATAATAATTATATAATTTGGAACGAATGGAGTATTTATATATATTAGTCCTAAATATTATGATTGTTTAATTAATTTAGTAGTATTGCCATGATTATGAAATTGTGATGTTAAATTTGAGGATTACCATCATTAAAAATGTAATTGTTTTTGTGATGTTTTTTTGACAAATGGGATTTTTTTTTAGTGAATGGTAGAGAGAATACCTTTAGTTGATCAATGATTACCATGTTAAGTTCAAAATTATTATTTTTTTATCAAACAGTCCAAAAGACTGAAATATATTAAAACTGTAATATGTTACAAAAGATGAAATGATTATAAAAAACAAACTCAAATAGTAATTTTTTAAAATAAAATAATAGTTAATCAGGAAAAATGGCTAATAGTAACAACAACGCTAGTGAACACCAAATAAATTTCTGAAATACAGTCATATCATTGCCAGTCTCTTAAATCTTCATATAGGATAATAAATAAATTATTATTACAAACATTTTAGTTATTACAAATAATATTCCTTCATCAACTCGTTAATCTTGTAGGGTTTCCGACAGATAAAGGCAGCGGAATTTAAAAATTTTAAAACTATTTCGAAAACCCTAAAACAGGATCCATGCGAAAAATAAATTAATTCAGAGGTTTAGATTTGTTTTACCGATTATCCGAGCTTGAATGCAACGATGAAATTCTGGAACGACTTCGAATCTCCAACGCAATCCAACGGAACTGCGTCTCTACGGTATCCACACGAACGTCCCATAAATCGTCACACGATCTGCAGCAAAGAGAACTCCGGTACTAGCCGCCAAGATCTGGATTTTCTCAAGTGTTGCTCTCAACTCTCTTTTCTAAAACGGCTAGGGTTTTTCTATTTAGTTTCACGTGAACAAGACTGCTGATATATCTGATATATATAGAGTCCAAAAGGTTAAGCAAAACCCTAATCCTATTAGAAAAGTAAAATCCGAATTTATATATATATATTATATTTTAATCAAGTTTTACTTAATTAATATACATATATATACAAATTATCCTGTTAATTTAAATTCGTAATTTAAATACTATCAATCATATTGATATATTTAAATCTTTACAATTTAAATTAATTCTCTTTTAATTACGTTCTAAGTGTGTGACCCTATAGGTTATTATTATATTGGCAATAATTTTAAAATCATATTATAAAATTATAAACAGTGAGTGGCATCTAGTAATGCATCACTGCTACCCAAATAATAATAAGATCGGTGACTCGATGCAACCTTTTCGTGACCAATGTTTCAATGTAATTTAATCCTTTTAACCTTGACATCCTAGATTAAACTCGAGCCATGGAATGTGTCATACTCTTCATAATTTAATCTGAGTTTTCTTGATCAATGAGTAGACTATATGAAACAAATCACTATTTGAGCATGACCATGCATTTCATAGTCCTACTCAATCAAGAGGCCTATGGATATCACCCCTAATATATAAGAGGGTTAAATTCTATCTAGATCACTCATATTCCTCACACGATTCATGATGTACCCAATAATCACCTTTATTGTCTACCCTTTTAAAGGTGACCTTTGATGATATCAAAGTACATAAATTCTCGTATAGTAATATAGTGATTTCAGGTCGGAGGACCATTACATCATTGTCACTATGAGAATTGCTTATGACACTTTGCATAATGCTCCACGTAGAATTCTCATGATGGGTCTGTCCAGTACATTGTTCTCTAACATGTACCTATGCATTGACTTAATATCTCATATATTAATGACCAATGAGATTTGACCATCAGTCAATCCACATACTAGTCTCAATGTATCATTGTTGTCCCATTCTCAATGATACTCGACTAGGGACATTTAAGAGTAATGATACTTATTGTAATTATATAATCTCATGTTCAAGTCACATACTTGAAGCTATATAATTTGTATCATTATTCTAAGGACTTTTATTATGTTAACATTTATATAACACAGTAAATGAAACCATAATAAAATAATTCATTTATTCAATCAAATATCAAAGGAAATGTTAAGCAATTACATTAAATAATTGGCCTCTAGGGCATAAACTCTAACACATCTTCCCCTTTCCTTTGTCCTTACCAGAACCTTCTATACGTTCAGGTTTCACTGAAAACATTTAATTCCAAGTAAGGGTGAGCATTTAATTGTCCAGCAAATAATAACAATTAATAATAACAACATAAACAAGAATCAAATATTTTCTCTGAAGAATACTTCAACAACTGAACAATCGTTGTGAAGTCATTTCGAATCAATCTTAGATAACAAGATCTTTGAGTTCATATTTTTGAAACGACATATTGACTATTCATGCTGAGCGGTCAAAAGACCAAGGACTTTCTTTTTCATACTTTTGAAAAGGTCTAACAGTAATTCAACTGTAAACCGGTATGGACTTACGGGCACGGTGGGTGATTAGCCCTTTATGCCATGCGTTGATCAACACTACATACTAAAACGACATTTGCGTTTACCATCATCGCCTTTTGGCGCTAAAAATTCCTCTATATTTAGAGGGGGTTCATTCTGAGACTTGAATTCCAAACCAAAATAATTCGGTTGGAAAGTTCTACTTAATTTTCAATAACATTTTAAAGATTTATTTTCGAATCAATAAAATGTTTTAACATGCGTCTATCTGAATCAAATGGCTTAGACTATCCTTTTAAATAGTTCAGGTATATTAGAACTTATAAGGATGCATTATAGCAAAGCTTGAATAAAAGATTTGCATAGGTCTTGAGAATTTACACAACATATAAGTATTGAGTAAATCTGAACATCAAAACGTCTCAAAACATTCATAAGAGCGTAGTCAAATGAACGTAAAAGCTTGCACACAATAATAGTTGTACAAGGTTAGAGAACTTGCCTTATGCGTTGTTTAAACTTGATGTTAATCGTCCTTCGATTGTCCTACACAATTAAGTTCACATACACTTACCAATTAGCCACATAATTGACGTTAATCCTTGGTTTATATTAACTCTAGTTTATCTTTTATAATGTTCGCTTTATTTGAATTGGAACAATATTTAAGTTCTTTAACATTTGACTCGACGTTTCGACATTCGTACGTCGTGCGCCCGACTTTTATAACCCGAACGCCCAAATGACACGCCATTGTGTACACTTAGCATGCCCACACACTTTGTTTAATACTCATTGGTTAATGATAAGTATTTTACATTCATAAACTTTATCTTTTATAACTTACAACAACATAACTTAGCATCGAAAACATTGCATGTCGAATGTGCGAACGCCCGATGCCCGCCTGTTCGGTAGCCCCCAAGTCAGGCCAGCCTTCCCGGACAGCGCAGAGGCGCTCCAGGATAGCGCAAAGGCACTAAGCTACTGCAAGTACAGTGCAGAGGCGCTGCCCCTCTAACTTTCTATTTCAGTTTTGCAATTTTGTCGCATCTACTTTGGAAATCAATATCTTGCAATTCATACATCCAATTGATCTCAAATTTGGACATGTTTGAGATGATACTGCATAGTATTTAAGAAACTTATCACATGACCAAAAAGGACTCTTTAAGACATAATTATAGAGGCTTGAAAATACTATGCCAACTTAGTTTTTCATTCGAAACTAATTTGGTAGAAACTTATGAGCTCACTCGTAAACTTGATTTGAGACACCCAAATGACTTAAGTTATCTTATAACTTATGTATGCATTCTACTTAGTCCCAAACATTGGTCAATTCTCAGTTTTTAAACACATTAGCCTCCTTGAGGTATTTTGACACACACTTTGTAAGTATAGTTTGAAAACTCAGATTTCATATGTATTTAAGTATGGTCTAGCCGAAATTTTCCATCCTTATTACTTCAAATAACATAAAATCCCATTATTATACGTAATTTTCCAACCAAACAGAGTAGCATAGCAACAATTATACATACTATTTACTCAATTCTTGTAAATATAACAAGAATACATGATTTATCTTTTGATTGATGAATTCTAGACAAATTCTTGATTCAATTCATGTTTTAATTTCTCTTTTGACAACAATTTGACGAAGTACTTCCTCAACTTTAATTGCTAGCTTCGGTTTTTAAGGAGTTTAGATGATTTCCTTATATTGACACCATGAAACAAGAAGAGTTTATGGCATGAAGGTGTAAAACTTGGAAAATGAGAGGGAGAGATGGAACGAAATTGTGAGTAGAGATTTCTGAGAATGGAGTTTTAGGCTTAATAAACTTCCTGGCCTTCTTTTTGATTCTCAAACTCAATAACTTAGCTTAGTGTACTTAACTCACCTAAAATCTATCCACCTCCTGCTTACAAGCTAAATGACTCAGCATAACTTAGTTACTCTCTTATTTCACAGCATGGTTATATATATAACCCTTATATGTATGTATATTACGTTATACATAATATATATACTACATTAAATAATAAATTATTTAATAATAACTTATTATTATTATACAATAAAATTAAATGTGTTCCTTCCATAAATTGTTTCAAAACAATTTATTTAACCTATACATTTCGTCTCAAATTAAATATTAATTTAATTTACTAATTTGACAGTCCTTCAAACGTATTCAATTATACTTACTTGGCATAATATCAAATATTAAGCCATTAACCATGTTACATTTAATTATTGAAACATAGTACCATTTCTTATTTGAATCGAATAAATATATTAATTTTCTCATTTTATTCATTAATAATCGAAATCCCTAATTACAAGGATCTAAAATATTTACAATCGTTACATTCTCCCCCTTATAAAGATTTTTTCCCTGGAATCGTAAAACAAGACTAAGAGAACAAATGGGGATAATTCTTCTGTATTTTTTTTTCGAGTTCTCACGTTGCTTCTTCAGCATTGTGGTTCTTCCATACTACCTTCATTGAAGGTATTACTTTACTTCTTAAGACGTGTTATTTCCTATCAATTATTTGAATCGGAATTTCTTCATACGTTAAGTCCTTTTCAACCTGTATAGGTTCAAGTTCTATTACATGTTTATAGTCAAGTTTATACGGTCGTAATACCGACACATGGAACACATTATGTATGTACTCTAATTCTGAAGGCAAAGCTATTTCAAAAGCTACCTCTCATACCCTTCTTAGCATCTCAAAAGGTCCTATAAAACGAGGACTCAACTTTCCTTTCTTACCAAAATGTATCTTCCCTTTCTAAGGAGATACCTTCAAAAATACGAACGACCCGACTTCAAAATCTCTTTTCTGACGATGTTGATCCACATACTTCTTCTGTCGATCTTGAGCTGTTATCAGTCGTGCGCGTATTAATTTGACAATCTCTGTAGTCTGTTGCACCGATTCTGGCCCTAGCAGTCGATATTCTCCTACCTCGTTCCAGCATAGTGGTGTTTTGCACTTTCTTCCGTACAACGCTTTGTAAGGCGGCATGCCTATACTCGCGTGGTAGCTATTATTATAAGCAAATTCAACTAGAGGTAGGTGGACGTCCCAATTTCCCTTAAAATTCATGACACAAGCTCTCAACATATCTTCCAAGGTCTGTATCGTTCTTTCTCTCTGCCCCGTCCATGTGAGGATGATACGCTGTACTCAACCTCAGCTTCATTCCCATATGCTCTTGTAAGCTCTTCCAGAAGTTCGACGTGAATCGCGGATCCCTATTCGACACGATTGAAATTAGCATTCCATGTTGGGAAACAATTTCCTTAACATAAAGTTTAGCTAATTAGTCTAGGTTAAACCTGATCTTAATTGGTAGGAAATGTGCTGACTTTGTCAAACGATCCACTATAACCCATATAGCGTCGTATCCTTTCTGCGTACTTGGAAGTCCTACCATAAAGTCCATTGCAATATGCTTTCACTTCCACTCAGGAATTTCTAACGGTTGAAACAACCCACTTGGTCTTTGATGTTCGACCTTGACTCTCTGGCAAGTCAAGCACCTTCTAACGCATTCTACGACCTCTTTCTTCATGTTCGGCCATCAGAAATGTTGTTGGAGGTCTTGATACATCTTCGTGCTTCCCGGATGTATCGAGTACCTCGAACAATGGGCCTCTTGCAATATCTCCTCCTTCAATTCTGGTTCTGACGGAACCCAAATTCTTCTTTTAAATCTTATTACTCCCTCATTATCGAGTTTGTACTTTAACTCTTCTCCTTCAGAAATTCTCTTTCTAATTTTCTCACACTACTCATCCTTGAGTTGTGCTTCATTTACTCTGTCCACTAAGGTTGGATGATTCTCCAATGAATACAACTTACCTTCCGATTCCTTCGAAAATTTTATCTCCAACTCCATTTTCGTCATTGCTGTTATTAACTCATGTTGAGCCGTTAACATCGATAACTTTTTCCGACCCTTTCTACTTAAAGCATCGGCCATCACATTCGCCTTTCTCGGGTGATATAGAATTTCACAATCATAATCTTTGATCAATTCTAACTACCTCCTCTACCTCATATTCAGCTCATTCTATGTGAAGATATATTTTAGATTCTTATGGTCTGTGTATATTTCACATTTTTCTCCGTAAAGATAATGCCTCCAAATTTTTAAAGCAAAAACCACTGTTGCTAATTCGAGATTGTGAGTAAGGTATCCCTTCTCATAATCTTTCAACTGTCGTGATGCGTACGCAATGACCTTTCCGTTCTTCATAAGTACGCATCCTAATTCGTTATGCAACGCGTCACGATATACCACAAAATTACCTGTATTATCCGGTAAGGATAATACTGACGCCTTACTCAATCTTTTCTTGAGCTCTTGAAAGCTCTCCTCACATTTTTCCGACCATACGAACTTCACCGTCTTCCTTGTCAAATTAGTTAACGGGGTAGCTATCTTCGAAAAATCTTGGATAAATCTTTGATAGTAGCCCGCTAACCCTAAGAAACTACACGCTTCAGTTGGCGTCTTCGGCTGCTCCCAATTCATCACCGCCTCCACCTTCGCTAGATCTACGGATATACCATCTTTATTAATCACATGTCCTAAAAATTGAACCCTTTCTAGCCAAAACTCACACTTGGTGAATTTTGCATATAACTTCTCCCTCCTTAGTGTTTCCAACACTATTCTTAAATGTTCAGCACAATCCTCCCCCATCTTAGAATAGACCAGGATATCATCTATGAACACCACTACAAACTTATCCAAGTATTGTTTGAACACTCTATTCATCACATCCATAAATGCGACTGACACATTTGTCAACCTGAATGACATTACCAGAAACTCGTAATGACCATAATGAGTCCTGAACTTCGTCCCTTTCAACTGATCAGAATGATCGTCAATCCTGGACAACGGATACTTGTTTTTAATTGTTACTTTGTTCAACTCTCTGAAGTCGATACAAAGTCTCAACGATCCATTATTCTTCTTTACAAATAACATTGGTGCTCCCCATGGAGACACGCTCGGTTGAATATACTTATTGTCTAATAATTATTGCAATTGTATCATCAATTCCTTCATCTCTACTAGGGCCATCCTGTACAAAGCCCTTGAAACTGGTGTCGTACCAAGCACTATATCGATAACAAACTCAATCTCCCTATCCGGCGGAAGACCTGGTAATTCATCCGGAAAAACATCCGTGGATTCTTTCACTACGGGTATCTGACCTATCTCTGCTTCCACTTGTTGGGTATCTACAATGTAGGCTAAATATCTCACACATCCCTTTCGTAATAATTTCTTTGCTTGCATCATCGTCAGACAATGAGACTGTCTTGGCAATTTACTACCATAAAATACTACTTTAGGTTGCTTCGCGGATTTAAGTTTTACTAGATTCTTCTGACAATCTATCATTGCTCCATGGTTAAACAACCAATCCGTTCCCAAAATTACGTCGAATTCTCCTAGTTGAATCGGAATTAAATCTACCATCAACTCATGTCCTCTTATTTTAACACAACAATTCCTATAGATATGCTCTACAGGGATTACTTCTTTATTTGCAACTTCTATATTCATAGGGATCTCTAGATTCTCTAGCGATAAACTTAAACGTCTAGGAAATTCATGTGATATAAAAGAACAGGTCGCACCTGAATCAAACAGCATGTAAGCGTTAATATCATTGACCGGGACGATACCTAAAACTACATCCTTAGATGTTACCGTATCTTGAACCGTCATGTTGAAAGTTCTGGCGGTCGGCTTATTCGGTGGAGCTGGACCAGTTATTGTCAGCTTCCCACTACTATTTCCCTTACTGTCGCTTCCCCCGTCAGCTCCCTTTTTCAGGCAATTTCTCACCATATGATCCACCGATCCACAGACAAAGCACCCACTATTCTTCTTCGGGTTGAGGCAATTGGGAGATGTATCCCTCCTGCCCGCACTTATAACATACAACCTTTCCTTTTAAGCACACCCTTGAGTGATTCTTTCCGCAGTTCTTACATACTTCAACCCTTTTCTTTGGGTCTCGCTTCTTATTTCCTGTATTCCTAGAGTTATTTCACTTCCTCTTTCCTCCTCCGCTTCCATTGCCTCCTTCAGCCTTAGCGGCTCCCTCGGACTTAGCCTTATTCTTCCTCTCTTTGTTGTAGAGGCTCATGGCCTCACTCTTCCTTCGGCTATAAAAGCTTTTTCCAGGATAGTGCCAAACGATCCTATCTGCAATACTGACAACTTATTGTAGAGCAAGGGTTTTAATCCCTACTCAAATCTTCTAGTTTTCCTCTTCTTTGTGTCCACTTACTGTGGAGCAAATCGAGCCAGTTCGTTGAGCTTGGCTGCATACTGGGGCACTGACATGTCCCCTTGTTTCAATTCTAAAAATCGTATTTCCATACGACTCTGCATGCTAGTAGAAAAATAGTTCTCGAAAAATATTTCCTTGAACCTTTCCTAGGCAATCACTCCCTCACCAGCCCTATTTTGTTTTGCCTCCCACCAGAAATTGGCTTCACCTTTCAACATGTAAGTAGCAAAAGTAGTCTTTTGCTCTTCACCTACCCTGGCGATACTAAACACCTTCTCTATCTCTTTTATCCACGATTGAGCCTCTATAGGCTTAGTGGTCCCTTTAAATTCAGGAGGTCATACGCTCTTAAAGTCTTTAAAGCTGGCCAAGAGCACAACTGGCGGATTTACATTAACATTGGGATTAGGAGGATTCCTATTTTGAAATGCCCCTAATAATAAATCTACAAACTGTTGCATTGGGTTCTCCTGACCCCACCCCTATTCTCATTTTCATTTTCTGGTTCTTCATTTACATTTTTGTGTTCTCGGTCTTCCTCTTCCTCCCCATCTTGGCAGCATTTTTCTGTTTAATAAAATTTATTATTATTAAATTATTACTCATTTTAAGGCATTTTCATTTAATGCTAACAATTTCATTCATCGCAAAACACATTTAATAATATCTTATATTAATATGTTTTTGCTTACATACTTCTTCTTACTACATATTTTTTTGTATAGCTACCTGCTATTTACATGCTATAGAACTTTCTACTATTTACATTCTACATCCCTCTATTGCTTACAAAAAGATGGGATTTACATAGTCTAATCCTTAACTTATATCGGAGTTAGGATTTACAAAAGATATCCCGCTAATAATATCAAAAGCTGGGATTCATACTACACACATATACAACCATATATTTACATACTTCTACACATTACTATTATACTATGCTAGTCCCCTAGCAATAACGCTAACACGCTCTTCCTCGATGATAGCAATCACATGAGCCCGAGTAATAGAACGTCGGAACTGCCCTGTCTCCTCGGGGGAAGACCACACTTTATCCTGAACACGCTCTATAGATGTAGTGTAGGCATAGTTCATTCTGTCTACCTTCCTTTTGATTCCCCGCACTTCCTGCTCGAGGTCGTGAACCTGCTCTTCGGCCCTTTGCCGATTCAGTATCTTCTCATCCCAAAGATTATTCAACTCATGTTTCTCCACCTGGAGATCCTGTATTGAGGCCTCTAACATCTGGACTCTATTATTTGTTGTATGTAACGCTATGTTAGCGTTGCATTCCTATCCAACAAACTACATGTCCCCTTGTTTCAATTCTAAAAATCGTATTTCCATACGACTCTGCATGCTAAGTAGAAAAATAGTTCTCGAAAAATATTTCCTTGAACCTTTCCTAGGCAATCACTCCTTCACCAGCCCTATTTTGTTTTGCCTCTCACCAGAAATTGGCTTCACCTTTCAACATGTAAGTAGCAAAAGTAGTCTTTTGCTCTTCACCTACCCTGGCGATACTAAACACGTTCTCTATCTCTTTTATCCACGATTGAGCCTCTATAGGCTTAGTGGTCCCTTTAAATTCAGGAGGTCCTACGCTCTTAAAGTCTTTAAAGCTGGCCAAGAGCACAACTGGCGGATTTACATTAACATTGGGATGAGAAGGATTCCTATTTTGAAATGCCCCTAATAATAAATCTACAAACTGTTGCATTGGGTTCTCCTGACCCCACCCCCATTCTCATTTTCATTTTCTAGTTCTTTATTTACATTTTTGTGTTCTCGGTCTTCCTCTTCCTCTCCATCTTGGCAGCATTTTTCTGTTTAATAAAATTTATTATTATTAAATTATTACACATTTTAAGGCATTTTCATTTAATGCTAACAATTTCATTCAGCGCAAAACACATTTAATAATATCTTATATTAATATGCTTTTGCTTACATACTTCTTCTTACTACATATTTTTTTGTATAGCTACCTGCTATTTACATGCTATAGCACTTTCTACTATTTACATTCTACATCCCTCTATTGCTTACAAAAAGATGGGATTTACATAGTCTAATCCTTAACTTATATCGGAGTTAGGATTTACAAAAGATATCCCGCTAATAATATCAAAAGCTGGGATTCATACTAAAACACACATATACAACCATATATTTACATACTTCTACACATTACTATTATACTATGCTAGTCCCCTAGCAATAACGCTAACACGCTCTTCCTCGATGATAGCAATCACATGAGCCCGAGTAATAGAACGTCGGAACTGCCATATCTCGTCGGGCGAAGACCACACTTTATCCTGAACACACTCTATAGATGTAGTGTAGGCATAGTTCATTCTGTCTACCTTCCTTTTGATCCCCCGCACTTCCTGCTCGAGGTCGTGAACCTACTCTTCGGCCCTTTGCCGATTCAGTATCTCCTCATCCCAAAGATTATTCAACTCATGCTTCTCCACCTGGAGATCCTGTATTGAGGCCTCTAACATCTGGACTCTATTATTTGTTGTATGTAACACTATGTTTAGCATTGCATTCTTATCCAACAAACTACATGTCCCCTTGTTTCAATTCTAAAAATCGTATTTCCATATGACTCTGCATGCTAATAGAAAAATAGTTCTCGAAAAATATTTCCTTGAACCTTTCCTAGGTAATCACTCCCTCACCAGCCCTATTTTGTTTTGCCTCCCACCAGAAATTGGCTTCACCTTTCAACATGTAAGTAGCAAAAGTAGTCTTTTGCTCTTCACCTACCCTGGCGATACTAAACACCTTCTCTATCTCTTTTATCCACGATTGAGCCTCTATAGGCTTAGTGGTCCCTTTAAATTCAGGAGGTCCTACGCTCTTAAAGTCTTTAAAGCTGGCCAAGAGCACAACTGGCAGATTTACATTAACATTGGGATTAGGAGGATTCCTATTTTGAAATGCCCCTAATAATAAATCTACAAACTGTTGCATTGGGTTCTCCTAACCCACCCCCATTCTCATTTTCATTTTCTGGTTCTTCATTTACATTTTTTTGTTCTCGGTCTTCCTCTTCCTCTCCATCTTGGCAGCATTTTTCTGTTTAATAAAATTTATTATTATTAAATTATTACTCATTTTAAGGCATTTTCATTTAATGATAACAATTTCATTCATCGCAAAACACATTTAATAATATCTTATATTAATATGCTTTTGCTTACATACTTCTTCTTACTACATATTTTTTTGTATAGCTACCTGCTATTTACATGCTATAACACTTTCTACTATTTACATTCTACATCCCTCTATTGCTTACAAAAAGATGGGATTTACATAGTCTAATCCTTAACTTATATCGGAGTTAGGATTTACAAAAGATATCCCGCTAATAATATCAAAAGCTGGGATTCATACTACACACATATACAACCATATATTTACATACTTCTACACATTACTATTATACTATGCCAGTCCCCTAGCAATAACGCTAACACGCTCTTCCTCGATGATAGCAATCACATGAGCCCGAGTAATAGAACGTCGGAACTGCCCTATCTCCTCGGGGGAAGACCACACTTTATCCTGAACACGCTCTATAGATGTAGTGTAGGCATAGTTCATTCTGTTTACCTTCCTTTTGATTCCCCGCACTTCCTGCTCGAGGTCGTGAACCTGCTCTTCGGCCCTTTGCCGATTCAGTATCTCCTCATCCCAAAGATTATTCAACTCATGCTTCTCCACCTGGAGATCCTGTATTGAGGCCTCTAATATCTGGACTCTATTATTTGTTGTATGTAACGCTATGTTTAGCGTTGCATTCCTATCCAACAAACTACATGCTAGTGCTTCTAACTGAGTTAGGGCTTCTTGGATCTCAGGGTTTATGTAACTACCCTCCGATCTTCCCTCCAATTCCTCCTCAGCCAATATAGTTTTCAGTCGGTACACAAAGCCTCAGCTGTTGCACCACCCCCTAATATTTCCTCAGCTGCTAAACCACCTAGCCTATTAGTTACAACAGGTGGCAGTCATGTATTCTCCTCCGGCTCCTCCCAATGCTCTAAACGATCCTCATCAGAATCAATCTCTGGGTAACTTTTCACGAGCACTACTGGCACTGGCTCGGGTGCTAGTTTCAGGTGCTAACTAGGGTGGAGCGATTAGCTCCTCATACAACCGCCGGGATATCTCTGACATCATCCTCTCCTGACATCTACGATCAAATTATTATCTTGATTAGCAAATAACAACAAATTACATTTCATATAGCAAATAACAGTTCATTTAAGTAATTTTTACTTCTTTAATTTCTTTTCGATGAATTTCCTTAATATCTCTTACAAACTCTACTTGGGTTTATTTCTTTTCTAACTTCTCTAGCTACTCTAAGGTTATAACCTAAGGTATTTTCACCTAAGGTTTCTAACCTACAACTCTGATACCAACCTGTGGCGCCCCCAAATTCGGGTACCTTCAAACCTGAGTTCGGTGCTACACGGTACTATCCATTCATCATAATAATACTGAATTAAAGGAAACTAATAATTATTACAATATGTTTAACTTGTTATCCCAGGTTCTCAGACCATTAAATCTTCATACAGGATAATAAATAAATTATTATTACAAACATTCTAATTATTACAAATAACATTCCTTCATCAACTCGTTCATCTTCCCATTTCCTTTCTCCTTACCAAAACCTTCTATACGCTCAGGTTTCACTGAAAACATTTAATTCCATGTACGGGTGAGCGTTTAATTGTCCATCAAATAATAACAGTTAATAATAACATAAACAAGAAGCAAATATTTTCTCTAAAGAATACTTCAACAACTGAACAATCGTTGTGAAGTCATTTCTAATAAATCTTAGATAACAAGATCTTTAAGTTCATATTTTTGAAATGACATATTGACTTCATGCTGAGCGGTCAAAAGACCAAGAACTTTCTTTTTCATACTTTTGAAAAGGTCTAACAGTAATTCAACTGTAAACCGGCATGGACTTACGGGCACGGTAGGTGATCATCCCTTTATGCCCTGTGTTAATCAACACAACATACTGAAATGACATTTGCGTTTACCATCACCGCTTTTCGGCCCTAAAACTTGCTCTATATTTAGAGGGGGTTCATTCTCATACTTGAATTCCAAACAAAAACAATTCGGTTGGAAAGCTCTACTTAATTTTCAATAACATTTCAAAGATTTATTTTCGAATCAATAGAATGTTTTAACATGAATCTTGCCGAATCAAATGGCTTAGACTATCTTCTTAAACAGTTCAGGTATATTAGAACTTATAAGGATGCATTATAGCAAAGCTTGAATAAAAGATTTGCATAGGTCTTGAGAATTTACACAACATATAAGCATTGAGTAAATCTGAACATCAAAACGTCTCAAAACATTTATAAAAGCATAGTCAAATGAACGTAAAATCTTGTACACAATAATAGTTGTTACAAGCGTTAGAGAACTTGTTTTATGCGTTGTTTAAACTTGACGTTAATCGTCCTTCGATTGTCCTACACAATTAAGTTCACATACACGTACGTACCAATTAGCTACATAATTGACGCTAATCCTTGGTTTATATTAACTCTACTTTATCTTTTATAATGTTCGTTTCATTTGAATTGGAACTGTAACGACCCCAAAAATTCATACAATTCAACTCTCAACATCGGTCGTTATCAATACATCGTCATTCTGGCTTTACAACAATATTCAGTGTTTTAAACTTAATAAAATGCGGAATAATTTTAAACTTTTTCAGTTTTTTTTTTATTTGCTTTCCTTGAATCCATAACCTTAAATCATTTACATATTTCCATAACCAAGAAAATGCCAAGACCTACCTTCATAATAAGTTATTACCTCCACGAAGCGTTGAAGAAACATTTATCGGTTATGACAGTACGCAAACCAGCCCACGGCACTGCTATAAGCCAACAAAACTACTCATAGGAAGAACTCCGCTATTATATAGATAAACCAAGATGATTTTTTTATAAAATAAAACAACTAAAATGATTGAGGTAAAATTAATACATGAAGTAACAACTCAACCTCACCTGTAAGAAATCGAAAAAATAACAACATACGAATGTTATAAGAAAGGAATGCTGAATCCATAACAAGTAGAGGGAGCGCGATAAAAGGTGCTTGGAGTTTCTCAACTATAGGCCAGCTAATATGATCAAGTAGATTACTATGTAAGTTGTTAAAGAAAGTATGCATCGTATCACGATAAGATTGCACTAAACTCGTAGATGAAGATGATGCGGGTACTGAAGATGAAGATGAAGATCCTCCCGTGATGCCCTCCAAAGACATCTTATCGAACTCTTTACATAGAGCAAACACTTGTAAATTCTCCATTTCAGACAAAAGATTCAATAACCTTTTTATACCTTGAATAAAATTAAATTACAAGTCCATACTGATTTTACAACTCAACATCTGTTACATTTAGTATATCATCAAATACATTATCCAGAACCTTAATCATGGTTCAAAAACTTTAAATTTAAGCTACAACACTTAATCTGCATGCATTACATTTGATTTATGCCATTCAAGTAACACATAACTTTACCTTGTATCTTTTATCCTACAAAAAGTGGTTATTTGCAAGAATGAGCTCGACAAACTCAGCAAAATCTAACGGTTTGCATACATCACATAACACATAAATAACATGTTCATCATATACATCATAAAACATCTGGCTAAATATATCATACATACTGTACATTAGTTACCAAGTAATAATTGAGTTCCATAGCTCAATCAACATTCTAACTCAACGAACATAGTCATAAATTGACTTTGTCGCTTCATACATACAACACATAGATTACATCATACTTTTACATTATAGGTTTAAAACAATTAATCAATTTAGTTTCACATAACAAATAGGAACTGAAAGACGTGGTCTGGTTCGTAGAATTACCAATTACCATAATCAGCTTATATTTATCTGTACTTCATGTATCTTACACGATATATATAATCATGTACAACATTTATTAGTCACATAGCAACACTTAGTATTAATTCTACTTTACATTTCAAAATCCTTCATTTTATTCTCCATACAATTCTCAACTTAGAAATTAAGTTCTCCCTTGTAAACCTTTCATTTTATTGCGTTCCACTTTAATCGACACTTAACATTTAGTTAAATCTTAAACTTTTGCTTTACATTAGGTGTATAATGTTTATGAGTAAATCGTTGGCTCGTTATAATTTGTTTTTTTGCATCTCCCGCCGGGGGGGGGGGAGTTTAGTTCACAAAAGGCCGCCGGGGCGAGGCTACCGCCGGGGCGGTAAACGTAGTACATTTAGACCGTTGGGGCGAACAAATTCAGTCAAATTATACCGCCGGGGCGGGGAGACCACCGGGGCGACAAACCCAGTTTAATTTCACCGCCGAGGCGGTGAACCTGAAACTCAACTTCTGCAGTTCGCGAACTGCAGAATATTCAAGCCCAAAAACACGAATTTTAAGCATCAAACATCAATTCCAAGAATACCCAATTATCATAAATTTTGTTAAAACAATTCTAAACATGTATTTAACCATCCTAAATACATAACTCACATTAATCCACCAATTTAGAGCCTCAAATCACATGTTCATACTAATTTTTATAAATTTTGACAAATTTAGCGTAATCAATCATTACAGGTTCATTATTCAACCAATTTGGTCCGTTCAACTTCCATTGTTTTTGTTTTTTAACGCATAACAAAAATCCATCATCAATTTACCGATTAACATGCAATTCAAACATAAAATTTCATACATTTAAGCCATATTCATATTTTTCTTCTCTGTAAAATTTCTAAACTCTAATTAAACATAATTTCATGGATTTAATTTAATCAAAATCATTCAAAGACAACATATAATCATATTATCCACAACCAAACAACATATATAACTAATTTCTCAACAAATTAATCATCAAAATCATCTACAGTGAATTAATATTAAGATGCTAGATTATTACCTTCTTGATCCCTTCTTTAGTATTGCTAGATGATATAGACTTGTTTGATTAATCCTTTTTTCCCTCTTGATTTTCTCAGATTATTGCTTTCAATCTACAGAGAATTTGTCTTCTCTATATTTCTCTCTTCTCAACCCTTTCAAAATAAAACTGACAAACTTCTTTACGTGACTTTAGGGGAGTTTCATCAGTTAGGAAAACCAAAGGCCACAAGGCCTTGTTTGGCATCAACTCAAAAAATACATTTTTTCCTCTTTATTTTAATATTCCTTCCTACCATATGATATTTTGTCATACTTAAATTTAATTAAACTTATTATATTAATAAATCTAATTAAACTTATTAGCAATTCCAATTAAAACCTTACCGACCAAATTATAATTTAATTAGCCAAACTATAATTTTATTAAATAAATCATTTTATTCAATAAAATATTAATCCTCTAATTTAATTATTTAATTAAATTATAATATTCTCATCACAGTAGCGTACTAAAATACGCATCAACACTTCACACACAAATATATTCACATCAATTCACTATTTTAATTAAGTGAATCGCTCACATTATTTATGAAACTTAATTCACAATAATTTTCATTGTCCACAAGACATAACAATTCAAATTATATTATTTCCCAATATAATTTTAACTTAATTAAATTAACTAATATTATTCAACTAATTTCCTTTTCATGACAATTTCATTTTATCTTTTCAATGGTTTAATTAATTATTAAACCATTTCTTCCAATTACATGAATATATAATTCCCTTCGCATCGAACCACATATTACATAATATGAAACACATATATACACATACTCAAATTCAAAACGTCTCATAATAAGAATTTTATTTATTAAATTCTTATTTAATAATTTCTGAAAATCTGGGTTGTCACAGGAACACTATTTAAGTTCTTTAACATTTGACTTGATGTTTCGACATTCGTACGTTGCACGTTGGACTTGTCTAACCCGAACGCCCAAACGACACGCCATTGTGTACGCTTAGCATGCCCACACACTTTGTTTAATACTCATTGGTTAAGGATAAGTATTTTACATTCATAAAATTCATCTTTTATAACTTAGAACAACATAACTTAGTTTGAGAATCAAAAAGGAGGTCAGGAAGTTTATTAAGCCTAAAACTCCATTCTCAGAAATCTCTACTCACAATTCAATTCCATCTTTCCCTCTCATTTCTCAAGTTTTACACGTTCATGCCATATACTCTTCTTGTTTCATGGGGTCGATATAAGGAAATCATCTAAACTTCTTAAAAACGAAGCTAGCAATTGAAGTTGAGGAAGTACTTCATCAAATTACTGTCAAAAGAGAAATTAAAACAAGAATTGAAGCAAGAATTTATCTAGAATTCATCAATCAAAAAGGTCAAATCATGTATTCTTGTTATATTTACAAGAATTGAGTAAATAGTATAGCATAAAGTTGCTATGCTAACTTTTGTTTGGTTAGGAAATTGTGTTATAATAATGAGATTGTTTAGTTTGAAGTAAATTAAGGATGGAAAAATTTTGGCTAGGACCATGCTTAAATACATATGAAATCTGAGTTATCAAAACTATGTCTTACAAAAGTGATTTTTAGTCAAAATACCTCCAAGGAGGCTAATGTGGTTTAAAAACTGAGAATTCGGACCAATGTTTTGGGGACTAGAGTGGAATGCATACATAAGTTATAAGAGCAATTTTTAATGTCATTTGGGTGTGCTCAAAAATCAAGTTTTAAAGAGTGAGCTCATAAGTTTAAAGACCCAAATTAGTTTTGAAATAAAAAACTGAGTTGAACAAAGCATTTTCAAGCCTCTGTAATTATGTCTATAAAGAGTCTTTTTATGGTCCAACGTAGATAATTATTTTTAAAAATTCTATTGTTAGTAATCATCTTCAAACATGTTCCTAAATTCGATATGCAATTGGATGTATGGCATTGCAAGGATATGAATTTTTAAAGTAGGTGAGACAAAAATTAACAAAAACTAGAGATTTGAAAGTTAGAGGGGCAGCGGCCTCTGTGCTTGTCCCAGGAAGGCTTGCCTGACTTGGGGGCTGCCGAGCATAAACAGGCGGTCGGTGGACAAGTATCGCCACGATTTGACGTCCCACAGCAAATGTTTTCGGATGTTGAGTTATGATTGTTCTAGAGTTATAAAAAGATAAACGTTTATGAATGTAAAAATACTTATCAATTAAACTCAATGAATATTTAAAACAAAGTGTGTGGGCATGCTAAGCGTAATTACAAATGGCGTGTCGTTTGGAGCGTTCGGTTAGACAAGATCAGGCGTGCAACGTTTTTCGCCTACGAACGTTAAAACGCCTAGTCAAAATGTTAAAAACACTTAAATAATTGTTATTTCAATTCAAATGAAACGAACCATTATACAAAGTATAAACTAGACGTTAATATAATATCAAGGAATAACGTCAATTATGTGGATAATTGGTACGTGTAATGTTGAACTTAATTGTGTAAGGACAATTCGAAAGGAAGACGATTAACGTATTAAGTTTAAATCAAACATATAAGGCAAGTTCTCTAACCTTGTACAACTATTATAATGTGGTGTGCAAGCTTTCACGTTTATTTATGACTAAATACGCCTCTTATAAATGTTTTGAGACATTTTGATGTTCAGATTTATACTCAATTGCTATAATATATGTAAATTCTCAAGATCTATGCAAATCTTTTTGTTCAACGCTTTGCTTATAATGCATCCTTATAAGTTCATCAATTATACCTGAACTGTTTAAGAAGATAGTCTAAGACCAATTTGATTTGGGCTAAACGCATTTTAATAAACATTCTATTGATTCGAATATAAATCTTTGAACTGTTATTGAAAAATTAAGTAGAGCTTTCCAACCGAATTGTTTTGGTTTGGAAATTTCAAGTCTGAGAATGAACCCCCTTTAAATATAGAGGAATTTTTGTAGTACCGAAAGACTGGTGATGGTAAACGCAAATAACGTTTCAGTCTAGGTAGTGTTTGATCATATTGCTGGGCCCATAAAAGGCTGATCACCCACCGTGCCCTTAAGTTCCGATTGCCGTGGTTAACAGTTGTTTATTACTATTAGACATTTTCCAAAAGTATGAAAAAGAAAGTTCTTGGTCTTTCGATCGCTCCAAACCATGAATAGTCAATATAGTTTCAATTTCAAAAAATATGGAACTCAAAGATCTTGTTATCTAAGATTGATTCGGAAAATGAAGCTTCACAACGATTGTTTCAGTTTGTGAAGTATTCTTCAGCGAGAAAATATTTGATTCCTATTTTATATTGTTATTATATAACTGATTTTATTTGTCTGGACAATTAAACGCTCACCCTTACATGGAATTAAATGTTTTCAGTAAAAAACCTGAGCGTATAGAAGATTCTTGTAAAGACCAAAGGAAAGGGGAAAGGTCTACACGATTAGATGAAGAATTGTTATTTGTAATAACTAAAAATGTTTGTAATAATAATTTATTTATTAGTCCTTGTATGAAGAATTAAAGGTCTGAGAACCTGGAGACAACAAGATTATACATAGTTGTAATAATTAGTAGTTTCATTTATGTCAGTATTATGATGATGAAGGGAAGGTACTGGTGTAGCACCTAACTCGGGTTTGAAGGTACCCTGGATTTGGGCTCACTGGTTTGATTAGGCATTAATACCCGCCTGTAGAGGGGGTCCTATAGAGTTGAAGCGACATCCGAGAATTCCAAAGTTGTTAATGCTTGCTAGTTATGTCTATGGTTCTTGCCAGCAATTTCGTTTTAGGGTGTTTAAGGATTGTTATTTTTATTTTTATTTTATTTTTTTCTTTTCTTTCTTTCTTGTAGACTCTTCCTGTTGGAGATTTAATTTCCATGTTGTTAATTTGTTGGATTGGTCATAATAAAAAGCTATTCATTAACAGCAAAGAATTAGTATTCGTATGGTATAATGTTGGACATAAATATTTTGGGATGTATCTTAAATATCTAAGCTTAGTCTCAGTTGAATTAAGGACTAGTATTTAAAATTTTAGTCATATTACCCCAAATTTTGTAAAATATCTAAGTTGTTGAAAGTTCGCTAGGTTTTTAGCATTATTAATTTAATCTAATTGTTTACCATACAGTCACGCCCTTTAATTT